>OMNN01028468.1:0-16934 GCA_900302755.1 Chromis chromis | reverse complement strand
GGATCATTAATCAAGACTCCTTTGGAGGAACCTCGATGTCAGTTTAAAATGCGATTCCTCAAGAACTTACTGTGGACTGACATTGGCACAGCTACTTGGTCACTGAATGCCAGTTAATCATTTTCAACGCCCCACCATCTCTCTCTCTCTCTCTCTTTCTCTCTCTCTCTCTCTCTCTCTCTCTCCCTCTCTCCCCTTCTCTCTCTCTCTCCGTGTGTGTGTGTATATATATATATAATGTGTGTATGTATGTGTGTGTGTGTGTATGTGTGTGTGTGTGTGTGTAGGCTGCTCCATCTCATGATTAGAGTGGTTGTTGCTTTAGAGTAGGCCCATATCAACATGATCAAATGCCTTTACACACACACAGTTGTGCATGACTTCTAAGGACATTACATTAATTTCCCAAATACTTACCCTAAACTAAACTACTAACTACTAATACTTTCCTAACCTTAACCCTACACTGACCTTAAAATGTATTGCTGCATGCTGTGACTTGCTTTTTGTCCCCTTAAGATGCGTCCCCTTAATGTGACTTTGTAAACACAAGCAGGTCCCCACAACGTAAGTAATATCAAGACACACACACTCTCACAAGGCAGAAAGAAGACAGCAGTTGGACCAAGTGAGTGCTGCTTTGTAGCTCAGCACCACAATGACACAATATTTCCTTTTCATAACAAAGCCTCTGAGACATACCCAAGTCACAGCTTTATTATGTAAGGGAATTCTTCCTTCCCATTCTTTTCGATGTTTATTGTATTTTTATTGTCCCTTATTCTTCTCCTGCAGCCTGTTATAGAGCCCTTCCTCAGTCACACATCCCCAGGAGGGCGCTGCGCACTCTCTTTAATAAATCATGAATCTGCTCCTCTCACCTGACCCCATCATTTTGTCCTGCTCTCTCGCACGATTGAAAGTGAAATCACATATGAATTATACAATATGATCGCTCCTTTATAAAAAAAAACACACAAAAAAAACACCTTCCATATTAAGAAGCACCGGATAGGACGCAGCATATTGTCCAATTAGTCTGTTTGAGTAATGAGGCTGCAACGTGCTGAGATGTGTTTTGATCGCGCAACACGATCCTCAATCGGAGACGGATTTAAAAAAAAAAAAAAAAAAAAAGAAATTCTGCACCCCGAGTCAATTTGTCCTTTGTTTTGCACAGATCAGAAGGTCCTGACAGTTGCACAGCTTCAACAGTTTCTTACCTTGCATAGTAGCCTTCTCAAGAGCCAGGCAGAACCACAACACCGCAACCGCAAACTTCATGCTTCCTCCTGTCATCAATGAGACCGAACAGATCTATCCACGGCGAAGATCAGATCATTTTACTGTTCACGGTCCTGCAGGATGCATCTCTTCAGAAACCAAGTGGGACCTCCGGGGTATCACCGCTGCGATGTCCAGTTTTAATAAGGAAGGACAGCCGGTTGTTGGCGGCTTTGTATAGCACGGACCGCCTTCACACTGCAGAGCAGCAGCTTGTGTGTGTGTGTGTGTGTGTGTGTGTGTGTGTGTGCTTTTTTTCTCTTCCTTCGGTTCTGTCGCCTGTTCGGTTCCCCTGCAGCTGCTTCTTCTTTCGTGCGTCCCGGTGCAGAGATGGATCCTGAGCCGGGCTGAGGGCGGGACAGAGGAGGGCTGGCCCGTCATAGAATGTGGAGGGAGGACAGATCTGGTCCCCATCCAGAGGGAAATATATGAATAAATAAGTCAATTTAAAATAAATAAAAAACTATTTTAAAAGTCAATACATATGGTAAATATGGTGAAGGTTCACTGATGCCCCTTGAGGAAGAACTTATATATGTATATATATATTTAAAGAAACTGACAAATAATTCTGTGGCAAAAGTGGTGAAGTAATTATTGGTTATGTTGCCATGCTGTTCACAATAGTAATTATGTTACAATTAGGAGAAATATTGCAATAATTCAGTGATTTGTGCACTTTCTAAAAAGCATTTAAACTGATTGTGCTGAGAGGAGGTGTATGTGTTCTGAGGACTTAATATGTAATGTGTTCTGCATGTAAGTACTCTGTATTATTATTTTTTATTTATTTAACCTTTATTTTACCAGGTAAAAATGTTGGAGAACCAGTTCTCATTTACAAACATGACCTGGTATTTAGTTTTGTGTTGTTACGATGTTCCTCAAGGGGCACTCGTGGACCTTCACCATATTTGCCATATGTATTGATTTTTTAATTTTTTAATTTGTTTATCTATGCTCTCCACGTCAAAGGTTCACCTCTGCTGCATTTCTCATTCAGCATCAATGAGGGTGTGGTCAGACATGACCAGAAGTATGGTGTAACCTCAACAAACAGTGATATCAGGTTGTACTGAGTGCATAGAGAAGCGTCCAGCTTTTGCCAAACTCCTCTTGAAACGTTTAGTTTAATAAGTGTAAGAATAAAACACGTGTTTCACATATTAATCAAGACAGCCTGGTGAAACAGACAAAAAAGTTGGAATGAATACCAAGAAAGTTGCTCCACAGCTGAGTTCTCTAGTGCATATAAAATTCTGTTTGTGCTCTAACAGACATTGTTTGCTTACTGAGCCATGGCAGGAATAGTAACACAAAGATTGAATCTAATACTAGATTGGAGGATGCACTTTATTTGGCTCAGTCTATCTGCTGATGCCACATACTGTATTGCTTTTGCAGAACTGGAGCAACAAACCTCTTCCTTCACTCTTTTCAAATGACCAACATCGATCATAAAAGCGACTTCGTGAGTCATCAAGTTGCTTGTTCACATAAGGAGCAAAGGATTGTGATGAACTGCAGGGCTTACCGCTTTACTTGATGAGCAACACTCGTAGATGTTGTGAAGCACTTTAGTTTATGATAAATGGCTTAAGATCATCTTTCAGGAAGCGGTGACCTGTAAGTTTCCTCTCAGAAGCCCATCACACTGTTTTATAGGCAGTACATTATCATAAATCAGCAGAGAGAGCAATTTAATGCTTGATTCATTCCGCTACACTCAGACACTTACACATGCCGTGCCGTGCCATGTCCTCGTATACTGTACGTGCCATGCTATAATCTCACAGGAGACTTAGGGTGAGGCCATAAGTACAAAGAGTGTTTCAAGCATAACTGAATCCATGCTAATAATATAAGGACACTGTGCAGCAGAGTGAGAAAAGCATTCCAAATGACTGGAACAATACTGTACACTTTGCCGTCACATTCTGAAACCAAATCTGATTAAAGTCCATAATGCATGTGGGCATCACAGACACTTATTAGAGCCTAAACCCACAGTGCTGGAGATGGGTCTGCAATCACTTTATGTACTTTTTTGTTCCAAAGCTATCACCTTTCACTAATAAAAGGTAAAGTGGCAAGAAAGAGCACTTACTGTAGCACAATTTATCTAATTACCTACTGTACAAGCTGAGCAGATGAGGTGATCTAGGTATCGATCTCACAGAGAGTTTCCATACACTGTAGGGAAATTGAGAAATATGTGTCTCCTCCAGTTCGATTTGCTCCTGTTACTAGTTAATGGTGATGTAACGGAGAGAAAAATGGACCCACGTGAATGCAACAATAGGCCGTGCAGGTTTTATTTCCCTCGCATGTAACATAAACTGCGTTGTGTCACTGTGTAAAAGACAACTAGCAGAGGACTGACTGTGAAGAGTGGAGGTGATTTATTGAGAAGCAAAAGGGCCGACAGCCAGACCATCTGACAAAGAGCATGGGAGCTCGGATTCATTTGCTTTGTGTCATTTATTCAGGCAATCAAATAAGCAGTTTGTTCACTCGTAAACAACTCATGGCGAGCCGGTGAAGAAGATGGACTCCTGCTCTCTCTCTCTCCTAATTAGGTTTGAGCTAACAGCAGCTGGAAACAAGAACTGTAAGGTGAATCATTCTGCACCCACACACAAACGCACAGAAATGCATGGGATTTGATGGTTCATTCATACTAACAACCATGAACACACAATTCTTTGCTGCACACATGCAGGTCACATGCTTGAAAATCTGCCACTTGGCTGCTTTTGTTGGCTTTGTGTATCTCATTAAACGCTGTCTTACCCAGGCACCTGATCGCTGCTCTGCTTTTGCCAAGTCCTGCTCACAAGGGGGTAAGCCCAGCCTATCTGTCTCACACACAAACACACACACCTATCAAGTAACCCCAACCTCCCTGCTTATCTAACACCCAAACAAGCTGTGCCACTTCTGTGTCGGTGCGAACAAACTGAAAGCAAATGCTTCAAGAGTCTTGTTATCCAACGCTGGAGGTAAATGTAGACTCTGGATGGTCTTTAAATTGCAGACTACTTCAGTAATTAGTCTCATTCTGCTTTCAATCCAAGATAATTAAGAAAATGAGTTCACATTAGGGTCATCAGCGCTGAGGGGAGGTCGGCAGAGCAATTTGTGCCTTAATTATACAAGAAATGCCCCATCTTAGCAACATTGCCAGAAATCCTGAGGATTTGGAGCAGAGCAATGAGCTTTCTTTCTTTCTTTCTTTCTTTCTTTCTTTCTTTCTTTCTTTCTTTCTTTCTTTCTTTCTTTCTTTCTTTCTTTCTTTCTTTCTTAAAAATACCTTTTTATGTCTATTAACTTTTTTTCCATCTCTTTTGATAAGGAAATGAATAGTTCAGTGTATCAGAGACACCCACAACTGTGAGACTTACATAAATACTATGTTGGATATGTGGTGACATAATGCAACATTTTATATTGTTGAACTACTCGGTCACTGTGGAATTGCTGCTGCCCTTTAAGCCAACCGTAACAGACCAAAGCTCAATGTAAGGCACATACACCCAGCTGCCACAAACACACTAGCAAAATGTCCATGCTCTTTATCAAACTGCAGTTCTTCCCTATAACATTTAACAGTAACACTCCAGTGTGTGTGTTCAGGGACCTTTTCAATCCAAACAGTAAGAGAAAGGTGATCAAAATAAGAGTATTTGCCCGTGGCTGTGTACCTGTGTCAATCTTTATCTTTACGTTTAACAAAATATGCTATCAAGTTGCATTGTAGGAAATGAATGGATCCTGGTTTTCTGTAGCTTGACCCAGACTATAAGGAGTAAAATTCAACATATCTCAGCCAATGTTCCTTCATTTTTAGCTGTTCTTTTTTAGTGTTATTTCACATGATGCATTGGCCTAATACCAGACTGAACCTGTGCATTGCAGTGTAAGCATATAAGCAGCTAAGTTTCACACAAGGATATTTAGAAAGAATGACATTACTGTGAATCCTTGCTGCAGGAGCTAATACCTGAGGCTTCAGCTGCTGTCATTTGTCATACTGATGTTATATCATGCTATTATCCTTCCATCCTCCTCTCCTACTGTGTCTCCTTTTTGTACCAGCACTTCTTTTCTCTCTTTTTCATAAAACAGTTATTTTATTAGGAGGTTTTTCTTCATTTTTTTTTTTTGCTTTCATACTTCCATCCCACTACACCACCAGTAATTTATGCCGCTATCTTTCTTTCTCTATTATTTGAGAGATCTGGGTTACCATGGCATCATTACCTCCAGATGTTTGGTAGTTATTTCAGGAAGAAGATTATGAAGAAAAGTTTATGCATTTGCACAGGCACACACGGGGAGACACAAGGAAAACAGGCACTCAAGTAATGACTTATTAAGCAGATGGTGACAACGAAAGTCTGGTTAAAGCCACCAGGACTGATCTGATATGACCTGTGTTTCTAGGTAGGAGTGTCTGCTAAACCCTCCTCTTAAGTCTAGTTATCTTTGATAGAGATAAAGAGAGAATGAAAGAGTAGGAAATGGACAATGGAGGGAAAGAGCCCTGTAGCCTAATTAAGGGTGAGTTGTGGATTTTAAAGTTTAAAGCCATAACAAATCCACTCTTTTAGGCTTGTTTGATATTGATCTTGTATTTTAATGCAAGTTAATACTGAGTCCCCTGGGCTCAGCCATGTAAGATAGGAAATAACATATGAGAAGATATGGAGGACAGAATAGAAATCACCTGTTTGCCTCTGCTGCAGGTTGTCAAGACTGCTGTTGGTAAACTCTAGTTCTATAGTGCTAAAGTAAGGTTCAAGAAGAGGAGTTCTCTATAAGAACTGGTGCACATAGAGTGTATTTGCACATGAACACACAAATATACCCACAAACAGTACAGCAGATGCTTAAGAGGAGCTGGAATTAAGTTTAAAAAAACAAAACAGGCTCTTCAATGCAAATTTGTATCTGGAAAAGATAAAAATCAAACGAAAATTAGAGTGCCGAGAAACAGCCAGATAAAAAGTAAATCAGCCGAGAGAGAGACACAGAGGGTCTGGGAGATCGGAAACCACGATGCTGATTATGACAAAGCGATAAGTCTGATTTTCTGCCCCAGTTGCCGTGGCAGCCAGGAGCAGCTGCAGTGGCAGGATAGCATTCGCTCTACCATTCCACTCCTCCATTCCCTGAGCCGGTCGATTATCAATGATACGGAAAAGCAAGGAAGATCCTGCTGGGCCCAGTGCCCAGCACATGCCGGGGCCACAATAGAGGGGAAGGGAGGGGGAAGCATACACTGAGAGAGAGAGAAGACTTGTTGGCTTTGTTTGTACACCAGTTTTGTTTCTTAAAGACATTAGGGACAGATGAAAAAAAGGCAAAACAATCACAAATTCACAGATGTGCACGCACAAACTTGCTTATGTCCCTTAGGAAGTAATCATATTAACTTTCATTCATTCCCTGGAGATTTCAACTAACATTAACCATATGTGAAGCTGCATCACTTCATTTGAAATGGATGGTAATTATGGCAATTTTCATGTTAATTACTTGCAAGGGCTCACATGATTAGACAATTCAAAACAGTTGCATGATTACAAGTTGGTCATTTAAGGTTAAAAAAAAATACCGTGCAGTGACAATGCATTAGTGCCCATTTGTTTGCTTTCAGACGTGCTGGGATTATTCAGCCCCAAGACAGACAATTAAGAGTTTTTCAATTATGATGACTAAACCACTGCATAGTAGACAGTCTCTGGTGCTTCCTGATCAAAAACTTTGAGAAGCAGCTGCTTTATTGGAGATGTATGTACATTTAATGAACCGGCAACCAAAGCAGAAATTTTGCTTCTGCAAAAATACACACACACGTTATTGTGAATTGAATTTGTAACCAGAGGAGCGAACGGAACACCCAAATGTCAAGAGCATCATGTGATTTGCACGTCAATCAAGGTAAATGGTTGATATAATGGTGTGTATAGGTTTTCTTTTTATGCAGTGGGATTTACTGATTTGCATCTTGCAGAGTAAGGCTGCAGTGAATCATGTGACGGCCTTGTTTTGTGCCCAGGGACTTTTTTTCATCACCTGACCTTAGCCTGTGAGGCAATAGTACCACATGTCTAGGAAGGAAGTGCAGAACTCAGAACAAATATCAAGCTTCATAGCACACACAAATTGAGCACACTTCTAAACTTTGTCAACAAGAAAAAGAACATCTGCCGGTGCTTATGCAGATGATTGCTCAAGTTAGAGGGAAGATGAATCTCCAGAAGGAGATGATGCAATGGACATAATGTTAGATAACAACATTACACCAGCAGATACGGGGGTGTGTGTTGTGTAGTGGAGAAAGTATTAAGATTAAGAAAGTAGCATAACTGTAATATAAATATACTCAATTACATGTAAATATTGTGCACTGAAAATGTCAGCAAAATGCATTTAAATTTGTCTTAAAACGGCCCTATGAATCTTTGACTAGATTGCTGTGTTATTACTATTGATCAGTTCAAGTAGTGGTATTTTATTGTTTTTGTTGGTGGAGGTGGACCCTGTTACTTTTTTTTCCATTTTTTTTGGCAGTTTTATTTGAGAATCAAAAGGATGCAAGTAAAATCCACATTCTAAGAACAGTAGTGGAGTAAAATTATTTAATGGCTTTTCTCATTATGGTTTGTTAAGCTACAGTATAGCCTTCTATCACTGAATCATCTGATGGGTTTGAAACATGGAGAAGAAAAAAGAAGTGCACATCACATAAGTTGTATGTAAAAAAATATATGCTAATTTGACTATGCACATCTCTGAGAAGAATGTTTCAACCTAAGTCACGAAGCCTTCACTGTCGAAAAATATTTATTTGCAATGTTTTAGTGGAAAAATACATTTCCAAGAAGTTTACATGCTTGTCTTGTACTTCTTTGTCTGTCCCAACAGGTGACAAATGGACTCATTACTACCCCATTTGACAAATGGCAGGAAAGTGGTTCATCTACTCTCATTGGACCCAGAAGGCAGCAGAATGCAGTGAGTGAGTGTTCTAGTGGAAAAAAGGGAGTTGATTTGTTTGGCAGACGCACACTATGTCTGCTTAACTCTCTGTTAATGACCAGTGCACAGTTGCTTCCCTAAAACTGAGGAGCATCTGGGTCGTCTTTGATGGAGTGGATGAGACAGCTCCAGTCTAGTCTGACTCACCAGATGTAGACTTTAGGTATAAGCTGCCTTTTCTGCTGTGCTTTTCACGCAGCTTTCTCCTCCCCTTCTGCTATCTGCATGTAACCGTTTTCACAATCCTCTTTTCCATGGGAAACAACAAGAGCAACCTCTGAGCTGCAACCTACACACTGAAACCGACAAGTTTTAGAGAAGTTTTGGATTGTGCAAGAAGGCCTATTTGGTTTCTTTCAGTGAATGTGCCATTTTTAATTTGCACGCACGGAAGCATCCCTCTGCTTCCGTGCGTGCAAATGTTCTAACAATACAGTCCTTCCATCACTTTTTTGTAAGGTCACCATCATTGCATCCTGGGCGGAGCATTGCTCAAGACGTCTGTGAAGATTCTCAATCATCCAGGTTGTGGTTATCCTCATAGTTTCAGTCGTAGCATCTGGACTTGGTTGACTTAGCTCGCAGACGTTTCACCTCTCATCCAAGAGGCTTCATCAGTTCTAAACTGACTGGTTGGGAGTTCCAGATTTTATACTCTTCAGGGGCCATTAACACTATCAAGACAACTGTGATTGGCTTAGAAAAATACAAACAAGCCAGAGTGTTTTTATTTCTCTCTATACCAGAATGATGACGAAGTGTAGTCAGTCAGACCATTCTCCAATGCTGACACAGTGCTGTGGTGATAGGTGTGGCTATGTGAGACTAGTTCCAATCTAGTGCATGAACATTGAATAAGAAAACAGATGAAAAGAATCCATTGCTGCTGCCTTTTAACACCTCAGAGTTTAGGTTTGTTCTTCTGTTTTGTTTTACAGCAGTTGCTTGAAAGAAAGTAGTTTTTTGTTTATGATTTTTGAGTTAAAGTGAGTGAAGTTTGTGTAGTGCAACCCCGCCTTTTGATGTTGATGGCAAGAAAAGTCGGCTGTTAATCTTTGTCATAATGAATTAGTGATGAACTGCCCTCATGCATGAAGCATACGTCAATAATGTAATTTTATACATGATCCATGATGATGAAAATGCAGAAAAATAGAAATGCATGGCAAAATTTACATTTTTACAATTTTGCACAATTCCCTGGATTTGCTACACTTGCTGTTTATTTGACTTGCTACATTTGTTTCTTATTTGTCTTGGCTTACTGTGTATAGATTATTTTTATTCTTCTTTAAAAATGCTTGTCTTGTCAGTGGTATGGTATGGTATGGTATGGGTTTTATTTATACAGGGCACAATTTAACATTGACCATATAGGAAAGATGCATTGTGCCAGGTTATAGCAAAAAAAGCTCATTTCCACCTGTACACCTGTAGTGTTAACTGTAATGCACCAACACACCAAGTCAAATCACTCTGTATGTAAAAAGCTACTCGGCAATAGAGCTGATTCTGATATTGTAAATCTGTTGGAGACCCTTGCAAAATTTAACAAATCGTGCTTTCATGGGAGCTTATTATTTATAAATGGAGACAAACTCTCCCCTGCTCCTCTGTAGTTTGCATCCTGCCCAAACCTTAACCATCACTAATTCTAACTCTTCCCAAAAACAACTATTAGCTTTAGAATTTAGTGATTTTACTTGTGAGGATTAGTTCATTTTTCCATCAAATGGTGAAGGGATGGGGGTGAGATCCCTATAATATGAATCAGAGGACAAAACGTCCCCACAATGTGATTATGTATGTGTGCACTGAAACACTTCAGAAATGACCTTTGTGAAAGTCATCACTTCATTGTATGTCTCTGTCATGTAATGTTAGTCCTGCTGGGAAGAGCAGTCACATCTAAAGCCGACCTGACATTTTGTTTGTCAAACATTTGGTGTGTTGTCTGAAGACAGCTAAAAGACCTATCAGTAAAAAGTTAAAACACCCCGGAAACACACAAAAAACACACACAATACCTACATGTACACGCTGATTCTGAAAACTGAGGGACGGGAGCTGGCATTAAGTAAAACCAAGTCTGTCATTTCATCTCTACCTCTCCGCCTCTTTTCTACTGAAGCTGTCACAAAAATATTCTGATAGAGAGACAGAGATCTGACTCAGTGCGACTCACTGTCTGCATTTGTGGATGCTGTGTACCTTGATATGTGCACCCATACACTGTCTACACACACATATAGACGTACACACTCCTTCTGCTCTTCTTACTGCTAAAGTTGTCACAAAAATGTTCTGGACGCAGAGTTAAAGGTATGACTCAATCAGACTCCTTCACTCTTATTTTACTCTCTCTGCTCGCTGCAGCACACATAAACACATTTTTACGCATGCATGCTCAACCACACGCAAACACACACCTAGACACGCAAAAGTCTTCAAGTTAAGCTGTTGCAAAGACACAGAGACTTTCAAATCTGACTAATTGGGACTGCGGCTCTGTCGCCATATGACCTCTTACAATCTCTGTCTCACACACACAGACACATACGCAAACCCTGTAATCTACTCTATAATACCACCAGTATCTGAAGCCTCTGCAGTATCCTGGGGGTATAGCTGTGGCAGCTATCAAAGAATAACGATTCACCCAGGCTGCCTTAATATGGAAAATATTTTTCTCTTTAATATGCTTACACACATACACACTTTAGTACTTGTGGTATTACTGGATGCAAGCTGAAAGTAGAAAGTAGTGCTCTGATTTATAAAGGTTCTTAAAAGACTCGAATGTGGTTTGTTATGATTTTCTGTCTCTAGATTTTTAAATGTTCTTTACAGAGCTACGGGGTCATATGATTATTTTATCAACTCTATCCCATGCTGGGAATTCAAGTTAAATATCTAGCATTAACGGCCTTTGTATCAGTAAGCTAACAGGCCGTTTATGATGAAAGCATCTGGGAAATCAGACCTTGTTCTCTTTAAGTGTGCCTGGTTATTCTCAGCGGAGGTTATGATTGAAGCAATAAAATGCGTAGCAGAGACACTAGTGAGCGCTGCTTTTCATTTCACAGCTTTAATAGCAGACACAGTGCAACACTTGTTCTGAAGGAGGAAAAGAGGACTCTTTTTCAGAAATGCTCAAAGATGATCAGTGTGTTATTATAATAACTTCTCTCTTGCTGCCCACCTCCCGTTCTCTGTAGAGCTCTTTAATGAGATTTGTAATGAGTGGGTCATTAAAGCACCATTATGATGTCACAGCGCTCTCAGAGCAGTTTGCACTGCCACGCCGAGTCATCATTGAGGACAATAGGCAGGATGAAAATGTAATTCTGATTGTCTGGCACTGGATCACATGGTAGATTGCGTGACTTGAAATGATCTTTTGATTTCAGTGATATCACTTCATGTGAGAGAACGCTTTAACCCTCTGAACACCAAAACCTCCAGCAGCTTTACAAGGTGTGTTATCTTTTTAAAAATCTCAAAAAATATACGATTATATTTATCAGATTCAGAAACTGTGAAAACAGAAAGGATTGCTGGATTTTAAGCTTTTGGATGGTCCTTGAACTACTCATCCATGACACACGGTCTGTTGGAAAAGATAACCTATTGTAAGCTTAAAAATATGATGCTTCAGCAAATGTCTCTTTTTAAAAAATCACCAGATTCTGTAAAAAAACAAAAGATTCTGCTCTCCTCTGCACAACCATGAATGCATTAGACACATGACACAAATTTTGGGTCTTTTTATCTTTACAACAGGCTGTGTGTAACAAATTAGAGAGACTGAAATGAAACTAAAACATACTTGATCAATACAATATGGCATGGCTCAAAAACGGTGAGCAGAGGGGCAAGTTGTCAGCAAAGTTGTTGAAAGATACATTCAGCTTGGTGAAATGTTCTTTCCAATTTTTCTAAATTTTTGTAAAACAAAACAGTTTGCTTCTAGCCATGGTTGTGCTGTTTCCATAGCGCTACGGGACTTTATTTTACAGTGAAAAATGAACCCAGAGTGAGTAAAAATATAACAAGAGCATAAAACGGCCAGAGACTGCTCGAGGTTCAGAGGGTTGATAAAATAAGTAGTATGGATCGCGAAGTATATTGCTATTAAAGTGCTCTAATTGTTTTATTCCATCAGTTCTTGTAAATGTTTGCTTCTTTCTGGTGTTTTTACACATATTTTTTTCAAGACTGGCTCGACTCCTACACATCTGCTCTAAGACTGTGGCTCATATGCTTTAAGATGATAAGTGATAATAAGATGATAAGATAAGTCTGACGTCCGCCTGTTTTGTTCAGTTCTGTTGGCGCTACCTATGGCAGGCTGTCAAATAATATTGAGCACGCTCCTATGAAACTTGGGGTAACATTTGATTCCATCCTTCATGTGGCGGATCAAATCAGAAAGTCCTGTTTGTTTCAGCTCAAGATAACCCCCAAACTGTAGGTCCTTTCACTCAATCGCTGATCTACAAAAAGTTGTACATGCTTTTATCTCTTCTCGGCTTGATTAGTGCAACATGTTTTAGTCTGGCATCAGCCACAGCTCCATCCACCGTCTCTAGCTAAGACAAAAAGCTGCTGCTCGACTCATTACGGTGACAAAGAGGCATGATCACATCACCCTTGTGCTTGCCTCCGTACACTGGCTCCCTGTTAGATTTGATTTCAAAATTTCATTGCTCACTTTGAAGGCCTTAAGCGGCCTTGTTCCTAAATAGATTTTGGATTTATTGACCTGGCATGTGCCCTCTTGGTCACTGAGATGTGCAGATGGGACCCTGTTGGTTCCCCCCAGGTCACAGTTTGTGACAAAGAGTGATGCAGCTTTTGCAATTAGAGGCCGCATACCTACTGCAGTCACTAAGCTTTGTAAAACTTTTCTCTTTGTGAAAGCTTTGGGAGCTGTTTCATATATGCTTTTATTTATACTTTTTCATTCCACTTTATTTGATCTTATTAATTTTAATGTTTTAACTTCCTCAGTGCCCATGTCCCTTGGCCTTTTATCTGCCTAGTCTGGTTTTATTTTATTTTGTTAAGCCTTGTTGAGAGTGTTATATAAATAGTTCAAAAGCATTTCTAAAGCTCACTCAGAACACATTGTATCTCATTTAATATGTACGCAAACATTAAAATGACTGTGGTTTTACAGGGAGTTACAAACTGTAACTATCTCTTGGCGAACACTGCTCAAGTGCATTGACTTCCTGAAGTCTTCATTGGTGTCCACTGCTTCCAATCTCTGTGCTAAGCCAATTCAGCTGGCTGCTGTTTCAAGCTCTGTAGTTAACCCATATAACTGAGAGCAGCAGCATTATTTCCCACAGTGTTGAGCTATTACCTGGGAATGATAATTCTAATTGGGTGTCATTTTTGTGTACCACCCTTGAAAGTGAACACTGTACATTAAAATAGATGCAGGGACAACTCACCAAGCAAAATTAAGCCAGCAGAGGACACAGAAATAGCAGCAGGAACACTGGATGTTCAGTGGAAATAAAATGTGCAACTCTTAAAATCAATAGATGCAGAAGGTTGTCAGCTGTACACAACTGAGGGCTCTCTGGAGGACTCGCAAATGCACATACAGACATCTTGCTACTAAATACTGTACATGTACTGCATGTTCTCAATCATTCAACATGTCCCCGCCGACCTGAAAAGAGCTTTATAGGTCAGACTGTGATGTAAGGGGAAAACTTCTGTGTAGATTCTCAGGCATCCAGGTCGTGGTAATCCTAGGAATTTCAGTAAAAAGACACTGGACTTCTCTTTTAGGTTCTTGAAGACATTTCACCTCTCTTCCAAGAGAAGAAGCCTCTTGGATGGGGAAAACAAATGGTCTCCTAATTTAACCGATATAATAAACCATCCCTTCACTTTTGTTGGCTAGATTAAGAAAGCATGTGACCTGAGATGCAGGGGTGGTGTGTTGGTCTATCCAAGGGATTCAGGTGCAGTCACATGACAGAAGGTTGCAATTTAGGAGTTCTAAATATGTGACGAATGAGAAAACTAAATACTAAAATATTATAGACTGAAACTATGAATAGACATGTACACATGTAGGCCTACACGACAAACAACAGATCTTAACTAATTTAATTTAAAATTCAGTCTTCAAGAAGCACTTCTAAACATGGAAAACATATTAATAGTCAGTATGTTCAAAGAAGGCAGAAAAATATTTAAGAAAATGACATCATTGGCATTTTTCCTTGTATTCAAGAAGGAAGAAATAACTCAGTATCTGCTTAAAATAAGTTGATAAACTGAAATTAAAAAGGTATGAGGAGCTTTGTAGAGGGCTCAGAGGTCTGAATTATACATGGCCTCGTTGCCATTTGCAGTGGCCTTTTTCTGCAGCTCAAAATTGGATGACCTTATGCCACATTTTCCTTCTTGCTAAAAGAAAAATAGTCTGAGAAGTTGTAAAGAACAAACAAACAAACAAAAAAACTTTGCTTGGCTTTTCAAAGTTGAAACTGCAACATGCTTTAAGGCTGTATTCATTGATTTTGAGGGGCCAGATTCGGGCAGCAGAAGGAGCTGTAAATGCAGTTTTGACATTGTACCTTCCATTGATTATCTTTTCAAATCCAGTAGTTACCACAGTCAAAGATAAGCACTTTCTTTGGCTATTTAGTTCCAAGGTGGCAGATATCTATGCAAGGTTTTATCACTAAAATGTTAAATAGCTTTGTAATGCTCCATTTAGAAGCAGCACCCAGTGTAATATATCTTTGCGATGAAATCACAATACTAATGCGAGTATGCAGCATTGTTGTACATTTCCCTCCCACTGCTCTGTCTGAAGCGTGCCTGTGAGAGTTGCTCAGTTTAACATCGAGCATTAAATCTTGTGATTTCCTGCCTCCACCAGCCATCAAAGAAACACCTCTCTGCTGCTGTGGACCGCATCTCTGCCTTTCTTCTTTCCCTCTCTACCTCCTCCTCCTCCAGTATCCCACAAGCGAACCGATTTCTCATAAAGGGAATGTTAACAACACCCTCATAAGTGCAGCCGCAAAAAGTTAAATAAGGATTTCCAAACTAAACACAGTGCACATTTGTGTCCTGCAACGACAATACCAGGTAAAGATAAGGAAAAAAATTGAGGTTTATGGTATATGAATGTATTTTTAGCTTGTCCGCATTGGAATCTTTAATGTATTGAAAAACTATTAAAGACTCCATGAATCCAGAGCAGCTAATGAACTGTGTTCGTTCTTGAGCCCTCAATAAAATTGTGGTGTTCCTGCCGCCATCATAAGTCTTCATACGACTTTTACTCTAGTGGTTACAAAATGAAACCAACCATTGAAAATGAATTTAAAACTGACACACAGCTGTTTTACGCTCCATCAGCTAGTATATCTGGTGAGCAATCCCTCCCAGAGCAACAAAGCCTCAGATAACTTGATTTACGGCCGAGCATTTGTGTACATGGTTATTACAATGTCAAAATTGGGATATTTAACATAATTTTCAACATTGTCATCATCCCTTTCATTTGGTTTATCAAATATTCTTTCTTCTTCCCTCTGCAAAGTCGTCCTCAAATACAATTCTTCGGATATATCATGAATACGAGGCAGCCTTGGCAGCATAAAAAACTAATTAGGTGTATAAATATTACACCAGCCACACTGAACCAAACACAACGTTTGTTTTCCTTCATCCATTCTCACGACTTGGCTTTTCATAAAGTCATATGGCTTGATTTAATGTGCCAGTGCAGCATCGAGAGGCAATTTTCTAGAGAGGCTCAGATGTAAATTCGTAATACATATGATAATGTTTCCTATTAGGATTGAGCTCTGTTCCTTTTCACAAATCCCACAGAAAAATAAGACATACAATGTAATTCTGCTTGACATCCCAATAGCATTTGACCTCCATTACTAATGGCCTCCTATTGTAGACAGCACTTCATAGTATGGTGTTATGCTACACCATTTGTGTTTTTCATTTTGCCATGTTTTTTTTTCAATGCCTTTAAGCATGAAGCTAAAATTGTTATGAATTAAATTGCATACTTGTATACAAATTGGAAAATCAAGCAACAGAGCACATAAAACCACTGCCAGCTGGAAAGCGTGGATTATTGATACTTTCTGGCTAGATGACTCAATATCAACATCACAGAGACCAAAAAGCACCCTGACTTTGAACACATGGCTCCTTACAAGAAATCAATCATTAAAGCCCACAAAGAACCTAAAAAAGTGTCTCCTTTCAAGAGGGTCAGTTGAGTCTCACAAGGTTGGATCAATGGTTGTGTTTAAAGTATGTTTCTGTGCGCTTGTATTAATCATGTAGAGATGACTTGAGGCTTGTCAATAATTTTTTTTTAACTCCAGTAAAGGGTTTTTTCCTTATATGACAGAGGGTGAAGTCCCATTTTACAAAAATTGTAAAGCCCCTTGAGGCAAAATTTTATATTTCTGATTTTGGCCAGTTTCTGAAACTGGCCTTTTTGTTTTCTTTTTTTCTTTTTGGACACATTGTTGTTGTTTTTTAATTTAATTTAGAAAAACATGACACAAATATCTAATATTCTTAAACATATT
>OMNN01028466.1:0-14704 GCA_900302755.1 Chromis chromis | reverse complement strand
CTGCAGTAAATGTACTGTAGTAAATGTAGTAAATGTACTGCTGTAAATGTAGTAAATGTACTGCAGTAAATGTACTGTAGTAAATGTAGTAAATGTACTGCTGTAAATGTAGTAAATGTACTGCAGTAAATGTACTGTAATAAATGTAGTAAATGTACTGCTGTAAATGTAGTAAATGTACTGCTGTAAATGGTGTAAATGTACTTCAGTAAATGTAGTAAATGTACTGCAGTAAATGTACTGTAGTAAATGTAGTAAATGTACTGCAGTAAATGGTGTAAATGTACTGCAGTAAATGCACTGCAGTAAATGTAGTAAATATACAGTAGTAAATGTGGTAATTGTACTACAGTAGATGTAGTAATTGTACTACAGTAGATGTACTACAGTAGATGTAGTATTTGTACTACAGTATTTGTACTACAGTAAATATAGTAAATGTACCACAGTAAATATAGTAAATGTACCACAGTAGATGTAGTATTTGTACTACAGTATTTGTACTACAGTAAATATATTAATTGTACTACAGTAGATGTCGTAATTGTACTACAGTAGATGTACTACAGCGGATGTAGTATTTGTACTGCGCCTCTCTGGGAGTCGGCTGCCTTCAGACCTCCAGGCTTGTTGGGCTTCCTGTAGTCTGAGAGTTGACTCTAATGAAAAGTAAAGTCGGTCTCCCTCTGGAGCTTCGAGCCTCACAGTTAACAAATTAAACACACGTGCACACACACACGTGCACACACACACACGTGCACACACACACGTGCACGCTCCCAGCCGCCTCCAACTTTAGCTCCGTGGTTCATTATTAATCTGCTTCCGGCTCGTCTTTTATTCATGCTAACTAAAGTGCAGCAGCACCGAGACCTGAACCAGGAACTGGGAGACAGACGGCTGAGTGGCCATGACAACGCTGACAGCCCTGTGTCCATGGCGACAGGCTCAACTGATCGTCTCTCAGCGGGCGCCATGGGAACGGGATCCATCCATCCTGGGATTCCTCAGTCATTTAGCATAATGTAATATTAATGCTTCCCAAACCGCTCGGCTGGTTAATGCTGAGTTTCATTTATGAATTAATTTGTTTGTTTAGCTGCTGCCTGACGGATCCAGAGGTTTGATCAATTGATTAAAGCTGCTGCTGATCAATATTTTTATGGTAATAAAGAATCAAATCTCAGCCGCTCCCAGTCATGAACCATTCAGAGAATCCTTTAATATTTTACATTTATTATTTATCCATTAATAATGAGGAAATTAAGCTATTTTCAAATACATTTTAACCTGGTAAATTATGGATGTACTCATGGATTTTTAATAGATTTTTTTTTTTGCATTGCTTTAAAAAAAAAATAGCAATAATAAAATTGTGCAAAAACCTTGAAAATAATCCTTTCTAATTTCATCTCATTGTTTACATGTACGAAATAAAGGACGAGTACCTGCAGTGTAGTAAATGTACAGCAGTAAATGTACTGTAGTAAATGTACTGCAGTAAATGTAGTAAATGTACTGTAGTAAATGTAGTAAATGTACTGTAGTAAATGTACTGCAGTAAATGTAATGTAGTAAATGTAGTAAATGTACTGTAGTAAATGTAGTAAATGTACTGCAGTAAATGTAGTAAATGTACTGCAGTAAATGTAGTAAATGTACTGCAGTAAATGTACTGTAGTAAATGTAGTAAATGTACTGCAGTAAATGTACTGTAGTAAATGTAGTAAATGTACTGTAGTAAATGTAGTAAATCTACTGTAGTAAATGTAGTAAATGTACTGTAGTAAATGTACCCCACAAAACATCAAACACAACTTGAAATGAATGATAGGTGTTGCAAAAATGATCAGAATAATCATGCAATCAATCTACTTTAATGACATTTTAAGAGAATTATTAATAGATAAATAAAGAGATTAAATAAAATCACGTCTTCTAAAGGATTTTGAAGGTTTTCAATTACATACTTTGCACTTCACCTGACACCTTGTATGTTTACGTAGCTTTAGCTAAACTGCAACACTGCAGTCCAAGTGACAAACATGGGATAAAAGCAAAAAACGTAATAGTAGTGTGGCGGTATCAATCATAAAAAGCAGCAGTTGCACAGCAATATCTATGTAAATTATGCAAAACAAACATTGTGTTGATTCCATTAGTGGGAAAATTATTCCAGTCTTGTTTTAATGCAGAAGAACTTGGCGATAAAATGTAATTTTTCAGAATTCTGCTGCAGCAACGAGCCTCATTCTGTACTGTTTCAAACTGCTGACTTAAAACAATAATTATTACTGCACTGATTTTCACTTGTTTTAGGAGAATATGTTTTTTTAGGACACACTTCCATATAGAAATACATTTATGTGACTGGGGAAACAGATTTGTAAGACATATTAAGTTTAAGTAGTAACACTACACTATTAAATAATGAGGTATTTTCAGCACATGGCTGCAGAATATGGTGTTAAATCAACTACTGGGCAAAAATACAAAATAAAACTCATTCATTAATCTCAGCATATGATGATGATGATGACTCACCCTCTTCAGCAGCCGAGCCGAGTCCTCGCTGATGTGGGTGAGTCGGGAGATGACGTTATTCAGGTAGAGATCGCTCAGGGTGGCGTGGTCCTTACTCTCCCTCCTCACCTGGAAGACAGAGACAGGAAGGAGTCATGGATGATTTCATATGTTTTCTATCATAAATAAAGGTGTAGAGGAAAAGAAAAGCATCAGCTGACCTGGTTTAACAGCAAATACCAGCAGTTGACTGGAGAGAGAAGGTTCTGGTCTTTTCTGGAAGAGAGAGAGCGAGAGATACTTTAGATGAAGCAAAACACAACAGTTCCTGACAGCTAAACCATGTTTATGAACAATTACACTTATTTGAATAAGATAAAAATAGATTGAGATTTGAATTTAACCCCTTAACATCCACTTTTAGCCCTTTGTTTTCTCCCTAAATAGCTTTAAGGCTGTTTTTGTGAAATACCTTTCCTCCAAAATGACACGTTCTGTGGTGTAATAAGTATTTATGGTAAAACTCTTCTTAGTAAGCAGTTGGTTTAATGATACTTAACCACAACAGTCCAGATGTTAGTGTGCTAACCAAGGCTAGTTAGGCTAGTTAGCTTTTGTCAGGACAACTTTTACAGTTGAGCTGATTTGTTATTGATGTGGCACAACAAATTAAATGTGTTGAAGCATTAGAATTGACTCTTCAGTTCCAGGAAACAGGAAAAAGTGGATAATTAGCTTTAGTAAGGCTATAGCTTGCATTAGCTAGGTCGAGGGCAATCACTGCAGCTCCATTTTTAAAGTGCTTGTTCAGTTTTAATGCTGTTTTTTTTCTCTAAAAAAACACATTTTGAGGTATACCAAGTACTGATGATAAGATATGTAGCCAGTTTACGATGCTTAACTACAACAAATTCCACTAAAGTCAACTTCTGCAGTACTAGACCAAGGCTAGTTAGCCTTTAGCAGGACTACTTTACTGTTTTCTTCACTATGTTTCAGATTTAGCTGTCGATGTCTTATTGGTGTAACATAAAAAATTAAACATGTTGAGGCGTCAAAACTGAAGTAAACCTTCACAACAAGTGGCTAAATTAGCTAAAGCTAACTGCTAACTTGAGGGCAATCACTGCACTTTAACTCTGTTTTCCAGTTCTTGTGAAATGTGCATGTTGTTTTCCCCCAAAATTACACATTTTGCAGTATAAGAAGTATTCACAGTAAAATTATACTTGATTTTTGGCTAAATATGTACCATATGTGCTGCATTTCGCTTTGTACGGCAGCGTATTTGTAGAACTTTAGTGCTTAACCAGTATTCCTCAAAATATTTGAACAAGGCAAAGTACACAGTGGCAGGAGCTTGTTATCTTTTCAAAACTGTATGAAGAAAATTAGGCATTTATGTCAAGATGTCTGGGCGTTTTCTTTGCTTTTATTTATGTCTTTTCAACATTTGTGTTTAATGTCTTTCAGTATTTAATTGTAAACCTAACCTTACAATAAATCCTGACCCTAAATTGTAGTGATTTACCTTATGTGGAACTCAAGCCTTTACAATGTGACAGTATACACAGATTTATGCTACTACAACATGAGTTATACCACCAGAAACATGCATGCAGGCCTACTTGTATTGCTGATGGTCTTTCGTGCTGCGTGTTTTGGCCATGAACCTCTCTGCCAGCTTCTCCAGGTTTCTGGAATATTCGGTTTCGATCTCGGCCTTCTTCCTGAAGAAGTCCTGCAGGTCCTGAAGGAGCTGAACTCGCATCTCCGTCTGCTGCTCCAGACATCGCTGCTGCTCCACCAGCTGAGTCCGAACATCTGCAGACACAAAAATACAACATTTAAAACCCAAAGATCTGGTGTTCAACATGACAGAACACTGGAAAACAAAGCAAATATTCATCGATGAGAAGCTGGTGACAGAATTTCTGAAATTTTTTGACGTTGCCTATTAATTTTCTGTCTTTGCATAATCAATTACTCAACTAATTGATGGTTTATGGGTGGATGTAAAGACACAGGGGGTCAATACACAGCTAGTCTTTCCCTAGTAGGAGGTTGACCCGGACATGATTTTACGACTTTCAAACCTACTCAGTTTTACTCATGTCGATATGTTTTGATAAATTGATTCGTTCACATGGGCAGTCAGCTTACACGTCAACAACCAATCAAAATGTACTTTACTAAAAACCAAATAATAAATAAATAGCAATAAAGACAGGAGAAGCAGAAGTAGTGATGGTTGTAGACTACGTGCAAATAAAAATGGTTGAAAGTATGTTTAAAAATTGCAAACATGTCACCGAATCTGCAGAATGAATGTCCAAGAAAAAGGTAACTGCATGAAATCACATTCATCAATATCAGTCATACGCTAACGCTGGTTAATTTGGTAAACATCAATGCTGGGAAAGGAAAAGGCCTGCAGTATTTCCATTATTTTCCGTTAATGAAGGTCCCTGAAGTAACAATAGATGTGGTAAACAACCCTGTAGTTTATTATGGCAGCATCCACCTGCCACGCCCTTAATTATGTATAAATTGAAGCCTTAATACAATTTAAACTTGTGCATTATATAAAAATTTACTTCTTCTACAGCTCTCACAAATAGAGAAATTAGCTGTTGAGATCAAAACTGTTCTTGGTATCAGGTTGTAAACATGTTTAATTCTACTGTGAAGTTGGACTTTTTAACATGGAGGTCTATGGGGATTGACTCGCTTTAGGAGCCTCAAGTGGACATTCGAGGAACTGCAGTTTTTATTTTTTAGCCCTTGAGGTTGCCTCCTCTGGAATACCAGCGAAGGTAGAAATCATAGTAGAAATCAAGTGACAGATCATCGGCGAGATCCAAAAGTCTCCCAAACAGCTCAGGCACAGCAGCAGCAGTTAATTTGATTAATTAACTCTCAGAATTTTTACGAATATCTTATCATCTCCTCTCTGCTCTGTGGAAACACTGCCTACAGTTCACCTGAAAACTCTCAGAATTTTTGTCCCGTGACTGTTGATCACAGGAGAGTCAGTCATGGCTTCTCAGTTGCGCCGAGAAGCAGGGAATTTTTAGTTTTTCGTACAGAATTTGTTGTAAAAAGTTTATTTTAAAATGGCAGGTAATTTACCTCCCGTAAAATGGTAAAAAAAAAAAAAAACACAGACTAAAACTGTAGGTAATGTAACGTCACCAACAAAAATCTGTAATTAACGTGGCACCAAATCATTTAAAACCTAAAAAACAAATGATAAAACCAATCAACATTGGTAGGGCAGCTGTGGCTCAGGTGGTAGAGCGGGTTGTCCACTGATCGCAAGGTTGGCGGTTTGATCCCCAGCTTCTCCGCATGCTGAAGTGTCCTTGGGCAAGACACTGAACCCTAAGTTGCTCCCAATGGCAGGCAGGCACCTTGCATGGAAGTCTGTCATCATTGGTGTGTGAATGCAAAACACATTGTGAAGCGCTTTGAGTACCACTGAGGTAGAAAGGCACTATATACGTGCAGACCATTTACCATTTCTTGTGTTTTATGGTCTGCAGTTTTAGTTGTGCTTCAGCTCTTGTTGTTTTTAAATATGCTTTTTAAATCTGACCAAGACTTCCACGTCAGTCAGTTGTGGCAACTGCAGAATAATTATATGTTTTTATGGTTATGTTAAGACACTGTGGTCTGCTTTTACACAGAAAAGTCCACAGTAATCTGGTCTTTCCCTAACTTTAACCAAAGTGCTTTTGTTGCAGTCAACAGAGAGAATTCTGGATGTTTTTTGAACCAGTGCTCAACCCCAAACACAACCCCAGAGCTCTTCATACATGCTGCACCAATGTAACTGGAAAGAAAATGTAGCCATTGATGAAGTCTTGGTCTTTCAATTTTTCTGCCAGGCTGAAAGTTGATGTTGGATGTTTTTTAAAATAAATGTTTCTACAATATCAGTGCATATCATCTTTGGTTAGGTTTACAAAAAGGCCATAGCTCTGGTTTATAAAAGCCAACCTTAATTGCAGATATGTGGCAAGACACAAACTCTGGGCTCCTTCGTGAAAGGGTGAATATTTTGTTGGCCAAACATAAAACAACTGGAATCATGATACTTTTAAAGATGCAAACATTGCAATACTTAAAGTTTCTCCAGTTTGCTAAAATCCTAAATTACCTGGAAAAAATAAAGACAATACAACCTCATATAACATCAAATAAGCTATAACAGTTACATAAAACGTTAGCCTCATAGCATAATTGCCTAAGTCATATTTTAAGGTCTTCAGAAAAGCCATCTAATTATAGCACCAAAAATGCCTCAGTCAAAGAGATGACTTTGGCAGATAGTGATTTTGGAATGTAACAAGCATTCTGATAGGCTGAGGACATACATAGGCAATAATGTACAGTCAATCAGCAGTGT
Source organism: Chromis chromis (assembly GCA_900302755.1). Classification (NCBI taxonomy): domain Eukaryota; kingdom Metazoa; phylum Chordata; class Actinopteri; family Pomacentridae; genus Chromis; species Chromis chromis. The sequence continues at coordinate 7,770 of OMNN01028466.1, read as the reverse complement.
TAGGAGAGTAGAGTTAGGAAGATATTACAATTTGGCCAAATATGACTTAGGCAATTATGCTATGACGATAATGAAATGATATTCTCCCAAACAGACTCAAATAACATCAAATAACATATTGTTGTTGTCTTGCACAAAGCCTTCCAACATTGTGTCTCCCTTCTTACCATATTTGTATCCGTACTTTGATACCATCTATTACTAGCGTCTTCATTTTGAAGTCAACTCCTGTAAGAGAGAGGACATGGTTAGGAGATGCAACATTACATTCACAGAGGAGCTCTTGATTTATTCAATATTTCTCCAGACCCAGAGAGGGCTGTGCAAAGGCTAAACGCTTTGAATGTTCTCAGAGACGTGTGTTCCTTCCACCTTGTAAGTGACTGAAATCAATTAACCCGGCACGTCTTCTACAGGTTCACCAGTATCCACTCCAGCTTTGTAACATCATAGAATGTATTAACACACTGAGAGCCGCATCATCCCTGTATAATCAGCCTGTTAGAAGATGGAGCTAATGATTCAGCGAGCCAAGTCCTCATTTAGTTCCTCTCTGTGTATCGATTGCATGGGAGGAAAAAAAAAAGGTGGGGCTGAGCTCTGCATAACACCTCATAGAACAAATGGAGGGAAGAGAACTGAGAAGGGAAGGGGTTAAGCAAGAAGCCGCTCACGCTTCAGTGATCTCTGATCTAGCTCAGATGGCTGAGTGTGACATTGTTCATAGAAAATCAGAGCCAGTTTTATATTTCTATCATGGACTGGGCATTTTTGAAGGCCAATACATATACAGACGGAGTTTGTTTTGCATTTTTATAACAAAAACTAAATCCTTGCATTGATTAATTCCTCTGGAGGTCTTGTAATTCTCTATACAGGATACAGTATTGTGGCACCAATACAACTGAATGCTGTAGCAATAGAAATACTGTGGTCAGAAGTCCAAACCTCCCCAGCAAAAGCCCACTCCCTGATATATTTTGCTACAAGGTAGGAAGAGGGGCCATTCTGTACAACTAATCCCACTAACACCAATAAGAAACAACAGCTACAGTAAGTCTATGACTGGGGTTGACCAACATGGTTTATTCTGGGCCAATACTGATTATTAGTAATCAAGGAGACCAATAACTCATATTTAGAATAATATATAATATATAATATATATCTGCAGTAGAAAATGAAGATCTTGGTGTGAAAATTTAGAATAACACAAACTCCAACACAAAACTTTGTTGAAATGCTTTTGTTTACTTGTGTGTACATATTTTTCCCCCTTCTGAATCCCCAAACCCTCCAACGGATTCTGTAAAAAACAGAAACATCTGTGCTCCTTGGCTCTACTGTGAAGCCATGACTGACTCCGCCTGATGACAAAAACAACATGGGAAGTTTTTAGGTTGAACTGCAGGCTGTGTTTATACAGAGGAAGAATGGAAACATGTCTTTAGTATGTTAAGTCACCTTTCTTTCTTTTTCTTCCAAGTATTGGTAACACCTGTGGACACTTGGAAAAAAGTAGTACACGTTGTAAAATAGGTCATTAAAGACATACAGTTTTTGTTTTCTTTCTTTCTTTCTTTCTTTCTTTCTTTCTTTCTTTCTTTCTTTCTTTCTTTCTTTCTTTCTTTCTTTCTTTCTTTCTTTCTTTCTTTCTTTCTTTCTTTCTTTCTTTCTTTCACTTTACTTTTGTGGTACAGGATAAAAGGCAGTTCTCTCTACTTCCAGCCATGTTTGTACTGTTTCCATAGCGGTGCAGGACTTTATTTAGCGGTGAAAAATGAGGCCACTATAAAGACACGTGGATCCAGAAACTGCTTGGAGTTCAGAGGCTTAAATAAAAGAGAACGTTTCAAAGTTTATCCTTCAGTGCTGACTGGTTCTTGCTTGTGACATATAACCAGTCAGATAATGGTGTGACCACAAGAGAGGCAGCTGCATCAGAGCCAGACTTTTGACATTAAACTCTCGTTTTGATTTTTTTTCTTGTCTCTTTTCTCCATCTATCCTCTCAGACTAATGCCTTTAGGTCAATAAAATGCAAACCCACAGGCTCCTATAGACACCACTAATCCCTGCCAAATCAATCAACAGTTCATACCAATTAACCTGATACTCGAGAAGCACGTGTCACAGCCGGCATCACACTCAGAGAAAAAGCTGCTGAGTCTAATCAATTCACAGAGCACATAGCTGCACTTCTGCAAGGTTTATATTCCAAGAGGCTGACAGAGGGAAACAGCTGACAGATGTACTATGGCTGGCCTAGCTGGGTTTTAGACTGTATGCTCGCGGAGAACAAGCTGGAGTCAAGCGTATAGACTCCTCGGAGGCTGGAGTGCACTGGCGCGACAGTATGAGGCCTCATTGAAGCTGTAATTCAGCCTTTGCCTTTGACTGGAGAGCATTCAGAGCAAGACTAAGTGAAAGGTCAGCATAACAATCAGTGGCTTGCCTTGCCTGAGGCTGGAGATGAGAGCGGAGACTTTTGAAAAAGGGGCTGTCTTCCTGCGTTACTGTCCCATTGTATTAGCACTGTATTAAGCTCTAGTCACAATGTATTCATTCAAAGTGGGACAATTTAAAGTACATACAAACTAATGGATTCTCCAACTTTACAGCTAGAGTCTGCTGTAAGGAGGTGGACCGAATCTGGAAAATCATGACAACTACACAGGCAAAAACAGAATACATGAAAATCAGCAGTCAGTGAGTTATATTTTGAGAAAACTAAACAATGCTTCAGCCCACACTGTCTGCCTCCAGCTGTTAAACCAATCAGTAGTATGGGCATCCATCTGATTGCTTTCCATTGTTTTATAACAGTTGAGCCAAATGAGGCTGTTTTATAGAGCTAGGTGCACTGCAGGTGCACTCCACAGGGGCATTCCACAGTGCAAACAAGTGAAAGATGGAGGCATGAGGTGAAAAAGTGGAGCTCCTTATTAAAGGTCTGATATTCTGATTGTTCAGGGTTTTCGATTATTACAGCAGAAGTCTCACTTGCTGTGTGATTGCTCAGTCTGCATGAAGAGTAGAAAGTGAATGTCAGTGTTTCAGGATTACAGGATTGTGATGTATTACTATCTATCTAAGTATGCTGCACCAAACACCAATACATCTGAATGACAGATTTATTGCTTTTACATGGTGTTTTATATGAGCTCCATGGGAGGCAGTATACTGAGAGTCCATTGTCTTGGAATTGAGAATTGAAGGACCCTGTATCTGTGACTTCAACATGTTTGTATTAACTGTATGTTTACTGATTCCTAAAGCTTGCATTTAGCTTTAGTCGTTTTGAAAAATGTCAAATCATACATCTTAAAGAACTGCTTAAAAAAAGAAGCTTTTTCAGGTTCCCATCTTCCCTTCACAGGCAACTGTGACAATGGAGACACGTGCAGTGTGCACAATGTGAGAGACAGCAGTTCATTTAACATGGCAGCATTTGACGATCAGCAGTGTGAAAGCCATGTAAAAACTAATGGGAACACACCCAAAATTGACTCGGCTAATTACGAGGATGGCTATGTTTGACTATGCAAGACGGATTAGGCGCCGAGACGTGTCAGTGTGCTGTAGGTAGCGGTGACAGGCTCACTAATAGATGAATGGATGGATGTTCTGGCACTGACACTAATTCACTGGGGGATGGTTCTGTCACCCATGACTATGATTACTAGCAGAGGACAAACACAACTGTCAACAGCTGGTGTCTTTAGGGCACAGCAGGATGAGGACCAAACCATTTTTTACAATTGCAATTTTGTCACCAATCTGTACTGAACAATTAAGCTTAGTATTAACCTACAACATGAAATGACACAGGTATAAAAACTAAGTGGTTATTCTGGTGAGGCCAGTATTACGCAGCATTTATATTTGGGTCCGAATTTTAGTCAATCAAATAACTGAACCCAAGATCACAGATTAGTTTAGCTCAGGGGTGGGCAATCCTGGTCCTCGAGGGCCACTATCCTGCATGTTTTAGATGTGTCCCTCTTCCAACACCTGATTCAAATGATCAGGATCGTTATCAGGCTTCTGCAGAGCTTGATGATGAGATGATCATTTGAATCAGGTGTTGGAAGAGGGAGACATCTAAAACATGCAGGATAGTGGCCCTTGAGAACCGCAAAGTAGAAACTCAACGGAACAAAGTGAACACACCTGTGATCACTGACACACAAGTTAGAAAAGCTTTGAAATCATTGAAACCAAACTGAGTTCACCTGTGATTCCCAGTCAGTTTAACAGCATGAACATGGGTATAAAGTGACCTGTAAACAACAGAACCTCCTAAGTTAGAACCTATGGACTGCATGTTGGCTCCACATGGAAAAGAATAGCCAGAGGAACTGAAAAATGTAACTGTAAGACTTAACAAAGATGGAGAAGGATACAGGAGGACTGGTGACAAATTAAAACTCACCACACTATCATTCTGCTGTAGAGGGAAAAAAAACGCTCTGGCTCGTTTGTATTTCTTTAAACCAATCACAGTCATCGTTGATGGGGCTAAGCGAAGGATGCAGCTGTGGTGTGAAATTCTTTTGGTGGAACATTTGCATGCAGGGATTTGAGCACTGTGATTTAAATGGATAATCCACCTAAAACACTATCAGGGCTGCCTTACTGCATGATCCAAATCCTCTGCAAAACTTCTAGATTCATTTTATCTGTGGTATAATGTCCAGCTTAGTACGTGTCTGACACAAATACACTTTACACAGATTCTGCATATCAAGATCTGTTTGCAAGCCTTGGAGAGTACTAGAGAATAGGTTAAAAGAGTTGTGTAGAGCTTTAGGAGAGGTTGTGTAAAACATGATGAATGTCCTTGTGATGTTCTGTGAGTCAGCATTGTTTGAGGCTTCAGACTACAAGTTTGGAAAAAAAAAACCAGAGAAGTGTAGAGTTAAAAAGTAGTCATCTCACCCAACTGGAGTAGCACCTCTACTGGTTGTTGTGCATGGATTTTGAACTTTGCTGTTCACTGTGAGTCTTGCAGTGTTGTAAGAGTTGATAAAAGTTGGTGTTAGACAATTTCCTAAAATCGTTTTCCCTTATATTTGGATTGGTCTAAAAAGCTGGTTGAGTTAAGGTCTACAGTTGATTTTAAAACTATGTGGGAAAACACACACACACACACACACACACACACACACACACACACACACACACACACACACACACACACACACACACACACACACACACACACACACACACACACACACACACACACACACACACACACACACACACACACACACACACACACACACACACACACATACACACGCACAAAATTAGGATTCATGAGGAGTCCTTGTCCAGTGAGGTCGGGGCTCAGACTCAGATCAGACTGTAGACAGTAGAATTATGGACTGTCCAGTAGAAAGTAGTTCTAATTAACTCTGCACACACAGTGTTCTGCCGAAGTGGGTTGTCCAGAGTAACAAGGGCTCAGTTTCTGAAGAGGCGTGTTGCAGATGAATTTTCTTAATGTTAGTTTTTCATATTGCATCATAAACTAAATGTCTTTCACCTATTTGAGGCATTTCAGAGCCAAATCTCAAATGAAATCAGCCAGATGGTACTTGGGAGAAGCCAGGACATTTTTATTTTCGTTTTATTTGTGTAGCTTTTGGTAGAGACAGTAAGATAAATGAATTTGAATAGAAAAGTAAATCTAAAAAAAACATGTTTTTTAGTCAAAGCACAACTCTAACACCCCAGTTATACAGGTCTGTACCCAAATACACTGCAGTGGCAGGCCATTTTATTATCATTTGTATTTAACTGATGGTTCAGGCAACACTGACATTCCCGTCATACATAAAAGCAGACATATGTGTTCAGTGACCCAACTAACTGCAGTAACCTATAGGCTGAGTATCATACATTTTGTTCTCATTTGAAAAATGTATTTCAGTGTTTAATTTTAATTTGAGCAGCTGGATATCTCAATGATTAACACCCCAGACCTTGGCATGGGAGATCGGTGGCTCAAATCCCAGTCAGGGTGCAGGTATCCAGTGAGGACCCTTAGGCAAGGTCCTTTAATGCTGCCCTGCCTACCTACCTATGTACGTCACTTTAGATAAAAGCGTCTGCTAAATTAAACTGTAACCTTGTAATTTGGTTCTGTATTATATTTGCTGAAAAAGGAGGATGTATAGACATCTCTATGGTGCTGATTCATCCTGAGCTCCACTCATTGATTCACTGTTGAAACTGTGAGTCTGTGCAGCAACTCAATTGTTTGTTTGTAGAAAAGAATTTAGGTTAATAAGGCGACATAAGATCACAATAACAGATGAGAAGCTTGAATTAATCAATGCAGTCACCTGCTGTGCCACCTGCGTAAACTGCACTCAGCCCATCTTCCAGTTTGATGACAGTTTGAATGTGCGTGATGCTGCTGCTCTTTAATGAAATCAAGAAAAAAGGTGACATTTCTACATTTGTTTGTTCAGTGTGACTCATGGTCTGAAAGCAGGTTTCACAAGTTGTTTGTCAGTTAGTGATACTGTGACAGTGGAGACAGAGCTGAACTGAAGCACAGTGGGCTTCCGGCCCACCTTAACCTCTGTGTTTAGGGAATGTTGTCTGCCTTTTTAAGAAAGACCGATTAGAGGCATGGCTGGAAATGCAAAGAGAAAGACATGCAGCTACTCCCCAACCATACACAATCTGAGGATGCCACGGTTCATAGCCCTTCTAAAGCAGTTTTTGAGATATCCTATGACTATAATGAAAAAACAATCAAACAGTACCACGCCTACAGCCTCCTTAGAGGGTTTAATATAAGATCACCTGTAAAATCCAGGATAGAATTTAAAATCCTGCTTCTAACATATAAAACTGTTAAGCTCCATCTCATCTTAAAGACCTTATTGTACCTTATCATCCTAACAGAGCTCTTCACTCTCAGACTGCAGGTTTACTTGTGGTTCCCAGAGTTTCCAGAAGTAGAATGGGAGGCAGAGCCTTCAGCTATCAGCTCCTCTGTTTGGGTTCAGGAGGCAGACACTCTCGCTGCTTAAGCTTAAAACTTTCCTATTTGATAAAGCTTATAGTTAGGGCTGCTCAGGATCACCTGAGCTGGCCCTTAGTTATGCTGCTATAGGTTTAGACTGCTGGGGAATTCCCATGATGCACTGGGCTCCTCTACTCTCCTCACTCTATACTGTTATATATCACCATTACATATCACTAACTCCATGTTTCCCCCTAGGTCCTGTACTTGTTCTCTCCATGGATGTCTCTGGATCTGGAGCTCCACGTCTCTGATCTGCAGGTGCTGGCCTCACCACCTGCTGTCCTGCCATCCCCCTCCCCTCCAAACTGGTCGAGGCAGATGGCCGCCTTCCCTGAGCCTGGTTCTGTCTGAGTTTTTTTTCTCCCCTCCATATCCTAGGGGTTTTTTGGTTCTTTCCCATCATCGCTGACTGCTGCTCAGAGGGAATCCAAAAGCAACTTTGGATTGTTGGGTTTTCTGTTTTCTGTTCTGTGTGCAATTCGGAAGTTCTGTACCTTACTATGTGAAGTGCTATGAGATGAATTTGCTCTGTATACATAAAATAAAATTTAACTGAATTGAATTGAATCTTTTATGTTCATAGAAAGCCAAGGAAAAGCTAAGGTTATGATATGACCACTGTTTCATTGATAACCACTTTACAACAGGATAACCATCTGTGGTGGCTGTGATGCCTCATACTTTAGACTGCTGAGCTTGTCAAGCAACGGTGAGCTGAG
>OMNN01028463.1:0-11984 GCA_900302755.1 Chromis chromis | reverse complement strand
CACGTGTCTACATGCATGCGCAAACCTCCCACTCCCCCATACATGTCCACATCCCCAAAAAACTGACATGGGAATTCTTATTGACAAATGTAAATCAGCCTCATCTTGTGACGTGGTTAAAGCTCCCAGTGGCCGCGTTGCTGCATGCATTAAAGGCTTTCTGGGAGTCTGTCTGACCGTACTGACCTGTTTCCTTGGCTTGCCTTTGGTTTCCAGGAAGTCCTCCTCGACTCTCTCCTCTGCATCACACGGCGTTCACCAGCAGCAGCCAAACATCCCCATGTGTCGTGATGATGCAGTGAGCGCTGCCATGATGCCTCTCTCTCTCTCTCCCTCTCTCTCTCTCTCTCTCTCTTTCCAGCAGCCTCTGGCACTATTGTACAGCACTGAGCACCTCTGCCTCTGTCACTGTCTTATGCCTTCTCCCTCTGTACCCTCATCCTATGCTCATACTGTCAGCTCTCTCACTGTCTGATTCTCCCCTGCTCTGCACCCCCCCCTTCCTTTCTGCCTCTCTCTCTCGCTCGCTCGCTTGCTCTCTCTTCCTCCCTCCCTCCCTCTCTCTCCTCACAAAGACTTGTTAGCTTGGTGCTGCTGCCGGCTGGAAGCGCTGGAGCTTGACTGGGGTGAAGCAAGCCCTACGAGATCACAGAGGGGGGGGGGGTAGTAGTAGATGTGGTGGTGGATGTGATGCGGTGGGGGTGGAAAGTGTACATTCTGCTATGTGAATTATCTGTTTTTCACAGTCTTCAGGAGAGTGATTGCCGCAAATGAAACCTGCAATAATTCCTCCTGTTACTGCATATCCGAGTTTTCGTTTTCACCTACCTAAAATATTGACTTTTGGTTGGGTATTGAGAATGTAAATGTCATTTGCTTTTTTTTGCTTTGTAGAGTTCCTTCGTTTTATTTCTAAAAAAATCTCATTTGAATTTTAAATTGATAGCAGACACAAATAGATTGAGGGAATGGGAGGAAATACAGACAGCGACTGAGAAGACCCAATCATTTTCACTGCTCCTTTGTGCAAAAAAAAATATTCAGAATGTAGGAAGGCTTACTGGCAGGCATACAGGCAAGAAGAAATCACCACTGTCACAGAATCAGTTGAGAAAAAACTTAATCGAAGAAATGCCTAAAAATGCAGATACTGCACCCTGGTTTGGAAAAATCTGTCCATAATTCAAGTGGAAATTGCAGCATCTATTAACAAATGTATTTATTTCAGATTTCTTGATGTAGTTCTTTGCTTTAGCTGTTAAGTCGGTCGTTCCTCAGTGACACTCAATGTACAGCCAGAGTGAAGTTAAGGCAGCTTGGCTTGATTGTTAGCTCTGCTTCGTATTTACTGTCAAACCTAATTAAATCTGCAGGAGGCAGAAATCTGGGAAAGGCAAAAGATATCAACAAGCAAACAAAAAACATGAGAATTTAAAGACATAAAGCGCTCCTCCTGCAGCTCTAAGCCCTTCTAACAGACCAGCACACTGAATGAAAGTCCTTCATCTAACCATTGTGCCACCACACCCTCCAATACTATAGACCTTGTTGCTATTCATACTATCTCATCTTATTCATTTTCTAAAGCCTGGAGACCAGGAGGGGGGTTCAGAAGTCTAGATTCCTCTCAGACCAGTAGAATTACAATATGCTTGCTGAGAAGTTAGTATGGGATTTTCATCCAATTATGCTAAAGATACCTCCACCTTAGTCACCTTAGATATGTAGCTACTGTGTTTTGGCTGGAGAGGTCACCACAGCAGAATAGTGGAAAGACAGAGGTGCTAAATGCTACATACACTATTTACTATAGGAGGTAAAATCACTTCCACATTGTCGTGTGAACCCAGAATTAAAACTTCCAACCTTCCAGTCCCAATCCCCTTTTCTATTAATATGAATCTGAAATTAGAATTCTTATGGTACAAGGACAATTTATGGTTATGGAAGAGACTACTACATTGCTTAAACAGGTGATTAAATTTTGATGTTCTGGATTGCCAAAAATGAGAAAATGCCCCTTGTGGAAATCACAGTATGGGTGGATGTGAGCTGTGCCTGAGCCTGCTCCTTTAAGCACGGTGGCTTGTGGGTAATGTAGTACACGAAGGGAAGTCCATTGTGTGTATGTCCTGCCCAGCACTCGTGCTGTACTCTTTCACCATGTGACAAATAAACGGATCCAGTTACAAGGTTTACTGCCTCCCATGCTGCCTGTTCTGATAGCGGCCCAGACAGTTTGTTACCAGCACAAAACAAGCTAACACAGTAGTGTCGTTTACTGAGGTATACGCCACAGAGCTGAGAAGGTAACAGCTGCTTGGCGGAGGTCTGCGCTCTCCGAGTGCTTTTCTAGTATGTAAATGTGAAGTATTATGCAGATGTTTTTTAACTTGACTTTGGTGTGGAGTTTGTCCTCCACTAAGCCATCTTGATAGTTTTTACTGCTGAGAGATGGACACTTCAAAATTTAGGACGCTAGTGTAGCTTATTAGCTGTACTGCTCCATCAACCTTTATTTACCCTTGTCTATCATAGAGTGAGCTGCTTCATTAACAGCTAATGGTGTGCACACAGTTACCACACAGGTTGATGGTACAAATTAATATTTTGAACGAACTGCGGTAAGTTTGGTTGTTAGCAAGCTTGCTAACTGTCACCGGGGTCATCCCTATGTTCCCCAGGTCCTATGTTCCCCGCTTTTCCAAAAAAGGGTCCTATGTTCCTCGGTCGCAATACATACTGGGGAACATAGGACCCTTTTGGGGAAAAGCGGGGAACATAGGACCCTTATTTAGAAAAAGGGTCCTTTGTTTCCCGGTCCCATACAAAGCGGGGAACCTAGGACCCGGCCGGGAACATAGGTATGCTCCCCTGTCAGCTGAAGAACTTGTTAGCTTGGAGAGCATTTTACGATGTGCGTTTTTGGCGAGCATGTTAGCGATTAAACTGTGGTTGTTCACAATGTAGCCTTGTAAGTTTGCGTGGAGGAATTCAGCTCCAAATCAGTTTGATCACAAAACAAAGAAAAAAGAAACAAAATGCCACAGGTTTGTCTCTCTTGTTTCATTTCATGATTTAAGAACCAAATTCAGACCTAGTAATTTTCTTAATTGGTCTCATATTGTAAAAAGATCATTTTACCACGTACATACTGCATTGGAATGTTAACATCAATACAGACTACAGTTTCTTGTGATAAACCGACCAACCCCCACCCACAAGTCCATAAACATAGTTGCTATAGCAATGATAGACCCTGAATGTCTTCGTATTCTAGTAGTACAGGGTTGAAAAATATTAGAAGTAAAGCTACCAAAAAGCCTTAACCTTGAGTTTGCGTGTGCTGAACACACAGATGGTGCGTGTGTTAACATGATTCACCTCTGTCAGGCTTTCTCTTCTGAATGCAGCACATAGAAAATGGGGAACAATGTGGACCCAGATGGAGAAACCCACTGACCCAATCAGTTTTACAGTTTACTCAGAAACACTCCCTGGTATGGAATCATTCATGTAGACTTTGAATGAGTATGTTTGTGGTAGACAATTAAAAATGAATGAATACAATGATCTGTCAGGTGGAGGATAATTACGCTGCATTAAGATCTGCAATGGCTGATTATCTTTCTCTCCTGTGAGGAGCTTGGTTAATTATTTCAAAGGGGAATTTAAAGGTATGGAAGCTTGTGTTCTGTCAGGGTGCTGCTTGTAGAGTGAAATGTCCTTGACCATAAGGGCAACACACACATAACCTATGTCAGAATAAAGACGTGTGTTTTAGAAGTCGGCACAGTTGAAATTAACATTTAAGCATTGAAATAAAAACTTAGAACTGATACGTTAAAAATGGAACAATGACATGTATTATGTGTCGTTCGTTATTGCTGTCAGAAACTAATACACGACCTCCACTGGCGGCTCCACAAGGACGTTTTTTTTTTTTGGTTTTGTGCTTTGAATTGTCTTGTTTTCTCCTGGCAAGGATGGAGTGGCAATGTGCTGGAGAGACAGAGTGATCCTTCCAATCAGCTTCCATGGCAACGGGCCACAGGGGGGAGGGAGGGTGAGGGGGATTGCAGGAGGAGGAGGAGGAGGAGGCAGCTAGAGGGGTTGTGGGAAGGTGGGGGCTGGGATGTGGCAGCTCCTAACGCTGAAGCATGAGGGGAAGGCTGGAAGAGGTCTAGTTTTTCACAGTGAGAAAGAGCTCGGTGCATGTGTGCGCTTGGAAACCTGAACAATGACGAACATAGACATTAGCATAACTGTGCAGCACACACTTCATTATAATTTGTGCTCTTTATTACAGGATACATCAAATGTCTTCACACTGAAGCTGTGAAAACATGTACAGTAAATAACAGTAACTCCTAAACCCTCCCATCCAAATATACAGTCTGCCCTGCTGCTGCACTTAAGGTCAGTAGAAGTATGATGCAGAAGAAGAACTATCCAAATATTTGAAGATCCATTACAATTACTGTTATCAGATATACCAAACAAAGTAATTACTTAATTATCTACTATTATTCTCTTAAAGGGGCCTGCAGTGTCTCATCTGTAGCTGCTGAATGAGTTTATGGTGACCTTGCTGACTATCTGCTGCACAATGACTCCTTTTGTACAATATTACAAAGCTTGTGAGCAAGGTACGATTAGGAGGAGGTAGGGTCACTCCATGGTATTTGATTAATTACAAAGTTGTCACCAATAAGCTCCTGTTAAAATATCAACCATGTTGGCTCCTCAATCTTAATAATAGTAAAGCATTGGTTTTATATAGCGCTTTTCTAGACACTCAAAGAGCTTTGCATTGCATTATTCATTCCCTCCATACTCGATGGGTCTAAGCTACATATGTAGCCACAGCTGTCCTGGGGTAGACTGACAGAAGCCAGGCTGCCAATCTGCGCCATCGGCCCCTCCCACCACCACCAACCACTCACTCTCACACTGCATTCACCCATTCATCTTAAATTGGTTTAGTTTATATTAGAAGTTAGAAAAACAGCATGTTAACATGTTCAAACTGCTTTTTAATCTCATGAGTGGTAAAAAACTAATATTACATTTCTATTCCTAGAAATCTATAAAAGGTTGGCTAGGTTGGTAAATGTTTGCCGAAAGCAATGAAACACAATTAAACTCACAATTGAAACAATTATCTGCTCATATTCTCAGCTAAACAATGCTCATGAGTGGCCAAAGAAATAATGAAAGTGACATGTACAGTAGGGCTAAGTAGGGGCCCCTAATGCTTTTGAGTTAGGGGTATTCCTAATTCCAATCAGTGGGGGATGAAATACTCTAAGGTTTTGCTTTTTTGTATTACAACATACTTAATTGCCAATAAAAATCCTGCACTCAATGTTTTATTAATTTGTATTATTAAACTGTTTTGTCTTTTCCTAGACCCCCTCTTTGGACTTTCCAGTCTGCGCTGTTCATCACATGAGCATCAGATGACCTCACCTGTTACCTGCCCACCCGACTCCCTGTAAGTCATTGCCATTATCCTGCCCCCTGAATACCTCCAACCTACAAAGGTTTTTACCAGCTCTGTGGAATGTTTGGATGGATTTTAGATCACTGTCTTGGTTTTACTGGCTGCAGCTTGATGGCTGTTCTCCAGTACCACACAACAGACAGACACAGTTAGCAAGTTGCTTGTGAACATAGCAGAGCCTTTAGAGATACTGAGAGCAGATACTCCAGATTACTCCAAATTAATGCAGCTGTTTCTCGTACCTGCTATTTGCTAACACGTTAGCCACCTAACCCTCTTAACGTGACACACAATCTGCAACTTGTTCCATAAACAAACCATAATAAAAAAAAGTATAGTACTTTAGTACAATAACTTGTTTTCAGCACCAGTTCCATCCACATGGTCACTGTCATCTCATAATGATATTCTTTTAGGAATCTATTGTGTCTTATTGCGTTTTATTGCCACCACTAAATAATCCTTTTGGTTGTTGTATGTATTTTAAAATGAGCATATATTTACTACGGTGATACTGTACTGGTTATTTTGCAATACAACTCAAATGAATGATTGTGGGGAGTTCTGATCAGTGTAATTAGCCATGGTGTCAGTGACCAACAGGGGGTGTTCTTGGTCAGTGACACCATCCTTTCACTGTAGCTTTTTGCTGTGGCTTGAGTCATGAGTCCATCATTAATTCCCAGCTCCTGTCCGGCTCTGCTGCCTGGCTGGGTGTAATTGTTTCCCCAGGGACTCAGACAAATGGCTCAGCTGTCTAGTTCCACCGTGACCCACAGACATGTGTGTATGTGTGTGCATGTGTGTGTGCGCGTGTGCGTGTATATGTGTGTGTGTGTGTGTGTAAGAGAGGAAGAAGTAGAGAGAAAAGGACGAGCTAAGGGACTAGCTTAACCTAAGAGGGGGAAATAACTGCTCTGTATTACATCATTCCTGCATAATCTCTTTTTAGTTTTTGCTGTATTTCCATATTGATCAGAACCAGCCTTTTCAACTGACACAATATTAAAAAGGTTAGAAATATGGGGCTTGTATAAAATACTAAAGGATAACAGAAAGACACTGGTGTTTCTGTTAAACCCAACATGGAGTTCAGGTCTTACAACAATGATGGCAGAGAAAAAATAGCTCCCAGCTTTCCTTCCTGGGAGTCATAAATGCCTCCTTAGGTGAACTGAAAACTATATTCACTCTTCCAAGCACATACAGCAGATTACTTGCTTGGCTTACAAGTTTGTTTTTCCACCTGTATCCCTCACTGAGACTTTGTGCCATGCACATTTGCATTAATGTAATTCCTCTCAGCTATGATTAACTCACTAATGACTCATTGTGCTGCGGTTGGCATCATGAGGGGAACATTGTGACACAGAATCAGGATGTTAAACCAAATGAAACTTTGCAGAGGGCTTTTTCTGGGATCAATTAGTATATAAACATTTGTTGACTTGTTTTTTTTTTGTGTAATTTATTTTCAAGGCAGTAAATATTCTCTACAGATGATAATATATACCAGTCTGTTAAAACCAGGGAAAGTGAATAACACTGATTGTCTGGTTACAATGGCCCTAGTCATGGGGGTGGGCTCGCTAGACAACTGGGACAGATCATCTCTCAATAGCAGGTGTTAGGTTACAAGGGTACAGTTTCATTTAGCAGCCGCTTTTGTCTAAAGCGATGTACATAGGTAGGTAGGCGGGGCAGTATTAAGGACCTTGCCTAAGGGTCCTCACTGGATACCTGCGCCCAGACTGGGAGTTGAACCACCGTTCTTCCGTGCCAAGGTCTGGGGTGTTAGTCACTGAGCTATCCAGCTGCTGGTGTTGCGGGATGTTCCTGGTATGCAGTGGTTAGTATCTACTAAAAAAAAACCCACAAACTCTATGTATAAGACGTAGAAACAACAAAAAAGAAGCAAAAGCCAAACCAGCAAGTTAAGGCTCGTCTGAGTGGAGCCACAGCTAGATTTAGCTGAAGTTCTTTCTTAGTATTTGCCGACCTGTTCTCTGTATATAGCCACAGCAAACCCTGCAATTTGTACATAAACTGTATATAATGGTTGGACGTATTATTCAAGTCTGAAAAGTGAAGCCAACACTGAAGTGCCTTAAACCTGCATTCTTTATAATAGCCAGTAGGGGGGAAAGAAAGAATTCTGATTGTATAGAAGTCTATGGCTGAATCCAAATCTCCGCCCTCATAAGTAATGTGACGTCTTCACCGTCATCACGTAAAGTCTGCAAGAGCGGGAGTCTGCAGCATTATGACTGGAGCTAATAGACAGGCTTGGAGTCTGTTTCACTCGTTCCATGTATACGGTAATCACCACAGCACTCGCTGAAGGGTTTGCTCATCTGTCCCTTCAGATAACAAGATATAAATCCTATTTATAGGCTTTTTTGTGGGTGAACAAATCAACATTCATACACATAGGCTATACACATTCAAAGAAATGTTTATTTACGGAGCCAGACTAATACTAAATAATTTGGGTATTGCTACATTGGAAGACTTGCTTTTGTCCTTTTTCAGCCATTTTTTTCTCAGCCCATGACTTTGACTTCAGACTGCACAGCTTTTATAGGCTAGGCTGCAATAATAACATGGAAAAATGAAAACGTCGATTTGGACAGCCCTCAGCACTCCCGGACTTCCCGTGAACGCGCCCGCAAAGTCTGCGAGTCCGCAAATGCGGTGAAATCAGTGGATTCAGCCTATGAGATAATGACCCGACTTATCACATGAGTTTGAGGTCCCAGTCACTAGTTTTAAGACGTTTTGAACGCAGCATGTATTTAGTAAATGATGGTCGCATTTAGCGTAAAACAGACAATAAAGAATGTTTTAGGTTGCTGCCATATCAGTGTCAATATGTCAGAAGACCAAAACGGCGACACCAAATTTCAAACTCAGGGCTTTACAGCAGCCGTTCACAAACCAAAGGATGACATCATACCTTTCATATCTTTTATATTCAGTCTATGGATTTATACCTGTTACGTCTCATGTCAACCAATGTACTTGATTGACAGAAACCAAATAGCTAACAATTTATTTTTATTAAGGAAAAATGTAAAAATTAAATGTAAAGTTACAGCTTTCCTTTGTTTTTTAGCCTCTTTGCAAGTTTCTTTGTTCGTTTACTACCCATAGTTATTGTCTTTAGGTTTTAGACTATTAGACATTTTATGCATCTTCACTATTTTCAGATTTATGATATACTAACAAGAGCTCATTGATGAATTAAAAACACAATCAGAAGATCTGTCATTAAGTAATTTCTTCTGGCATTGTCTGTTGCACGAGGACACAGATCAACACAGGTGAATGATGATGGATAATGACTGGGTTTTGATCAGCTGCTTCAGTTTCAGGGTTCCAGTATTGTTCATGATGACTCACTGTCAAACCATCATGGCTCACTGGGACACTTGAAATCAACAGAACTCTGTAGCTGGTTTCACTGCAGCTCCTCGATTACAGCAACTGCATTGACCTGGTGTTTCAGGTATAAATCCGACCCTCAGTAACGGGCTAAAAGGACAACTTTAGTTCCTGGATTGAGTAACAGTGGCCAACACTAAAGACAATTTGCTGTTAATTTGCTGTTTAATTGTTTTTAGCAAATCTAATGACTTCCATTGCTGCTGCCAGTCGGGAATCCCTTGATAATGAATCCACTGAATCTATAATGTTAACATAACAGCATGGTTTAACTATATTTACCCTAATTACACATAAGAATCAATACAGTCTAAAAAAAGACAACGATGGAACTAATTGGCTAGCTGCAGGTGGTTAAGCTCCAGCAGCATCTTTAGATCCACTGCGTGCCGTACAGTGTACACATCTTCACACACTTGCTTTTATTGCAACCATAAGACTTTCCCATCATTTATATCTTCAACAAAAATGGACACGAATCTATCTTTTTACCAGAATAAATGACATCACGTTCAGTCCACTGAGCCCATGGTGTGTTTCCAGGCAGTGAACACCAGAGGGCAGACTTGGCTTTGAAACAGAATGCAGGTTTGTGATGATCCCAAAGGCCCCTCAGATAGACATACTGCATAAAGACACTTAAGTCAAGGTTAATGTCCAAGCAGCCACATATGATAGCATATGTTTATGTTAAATATGATCAAATGTTTAATCATACTGCCCATGATAAATGTGAAAATAGGGCCGTAACACCCATGACAGAAAAATCTTTTTTTTCTATTCTGCTGGAGATCACCGGGAGCCTACACAGCCCCCCAAAGGTGCCCAGAACTTGCTTTGGAAGCCCCATAAAAGCCTGCTGTTCATAGTGGGCTGTCTTGTTGGATCAAATTAAGCATCCTCTCTATAAAACCACAAGCTAAATTAGATTTTTTTAAAGCCTGTCAAGCTCGTAGCCCGTTGAAAGACCTATTGAAAGATTGAAAGGCATTCAATAATGAGCATCTTTTATTGTGGCTTGCTGCTCTCTTTAAAGCAGAGTACAATGTTGCAGCCAGCTGTGATAAATAAAAAAAAGAGGAGACAGTCAGTTTTTCCTAGTCAGAAGAGGAGGAGGTGGCTGAGAGCCGGTCAGGGAGCAGATGGCATCTCCGTCTGTCTGGTCTGTTTAAAGAGCACCGCAGGCGAAGCCCCAAGTCAAACAAGCCAACTACACGGCCTGGAATGATCTCAGAGCTTCCACTCTTGCTCACCCTAAAGCCATCAAGATTTAGTGCTTTTTCTGGACTTGTTCAAATCACTGGCCTTTGCCATGTAACACAATTAGAGGGCCGATCCTGAAATTAAGATTTGTAAAAAATGACAGTCTCACAAAAATGATGGTTTTGAGCAACAACATGGTTGTTTAATCAGGATAAAACCAGCTGAACATAGATATTCAATCTATATATGTTAATCCAGAAAAGTGAAACTAGTAACCTGACATTTCCTCAGCTTTACCTTAAAAACCCCTGTCTATGCAACGTTTTGCTTTCATTATGGTTATCAGACTGTTAAAACTCTACATTACTATCCTCTGGCCCTATCAGATTGCCTGTTGTGTTCTAATGAAGGTGAGGCAGGAAGTAAAAACCTCAGTAACTGGAGTAGAGTTGCTGTCATCTGATCTTTACTGACTGCTGTCACCACCGGTGTGCCTAGAAAGTGAGCGGGACGTATTACAGTCTGTATAGTGGGAAGTAGGGGACACAGAATATTTGAAGGATTCAGTCTGGAGGGAATGGAAACATTTTACAGATTGTTTAGAAATTGACCACTAAATGTGGTAAAGTGAATCTGTTCTGGAGTCTGTGGATGCTATTCTGAAAAACCATTAATCCTCATTTTGTGATATTTGATGGGAGTATTCATGTTCAGCTGTGGACTGTTTATCACTTATTGCAATGGGGTGCCACAGGGATGTATTCTCGGTCCAGTAGTATTTACATTTGGTTTGCACAAACAATTTTAGATTAGATTAATCACGTAATCACTTGGAAAATATGTCAGAAAATATTGGAAATTGAGTTGCTTGTTTTTTCTGAGAAACCCTGAGAAATTGAGCAAACATTAACATTTAAGGAGCCAGTAGATTTTTGGCATAGTTGCTTAACAAATTACTTGTCAGAAGTGTTGTAGATCAAGATCAATGACTCTCTGCAGCACGGCGCTGGTCGCTGGTAAAACCTAATTTGTGGTATTTGGGAGAATGGCAGAATTTTTTCAGCATCTCTCTCCAACAGAAGATCGAGAGAGACAGCTTGTTTATAGAATGGCGGTGAACGCAAACCATTTTTCATTGGCTTGTTTGGATTTGTTCAACAGGTAAATCCTATTAAATTCTTGCTGACCATATCAAAAACTCTACAATCTGTATGTTGACAAAGCAGCTTCCTCAGATTGGAACCTATAATAATGAATTGGTTTTATATTGCGCTTTTCTGTCTTTTGGACACTCAAAGACGCTTTTACATTTCATTATTCATTCACTCCCATACTTGATGGTGGTAAGCTACGTATGTAGCCACAGCTGTCCTGGGGTAGACTGACAGAAGCGAGGCTGCCATTCTGCTCCATCAGCCCTTCCGACCACCACCACCCACTCACTCACTCACTCTCACACTGCATTCACCCAGGCTTCCTGGTGTTCCCTCATGGTCTCCCATCCAGGTACTGACCAGGCCCTACCCTGCTTAGCTTCCGAGATCTGACGGGATCGGGCATCCACAAGGCGGTTTGGATATGTTGGATTATGTCACAGCCTGAGGGACAACCATCACAACACTTGACACTTTGTAAATAGCAATCTGATTTTTTTTTCTTTTTGTCTTATTATAGTAATATTTCTAATCTTTTGTTATAATAATTGTACATTGTTTGTAAATGTGTAATAGCATTGGCAATATTGTAAATCAACAGTCATGCCAATAAAGCTTATTAAATTGAAAAATTGAGAGAGAGAGAGAGAGAGAGAGAGAGAGAGAGAGAGTGAGTG
>OMNN01028462.1:0-10564 GCA_900302755.1 Chromis chromis | reverse complement strand
TGTAATTTTTAATAGTATAATTTATTATTATTATTATTGATTAGTTTATTTATTATTATTGGCCTTTTCTGAACAGGTAAATTGTGGTTCTTCAATGTTTATGCCCTGAAAAATAGGGGTTCAAGCTAAACAGTATCTAAACAATCTACCTGAGAGCTCCATAAATGTTTAGTCAAGTGGTTTCCTACAACACATGACATGGTAACGTTTAAAATGCATTGGATTGGTCATGTGGGACAGGATTGCCATTGAGGGCTTCATTAGGGAATTTCATGTAAGCTAATATAGAGGCATTATTAACTAGTCAAGAAAAACCATTCTTCTAACTACCACGACTGATTTTCACGGTAAAAGACGTCCAAGTGTTGTGATTTTTTTTCTTTTTGTATACGTTTGTCTAGTGACTATTTAAAACAATCTTTTAACAAAAAAAAAATGCAAATCTTGCATATCTTACGGACAACAAAAAAGGAACCAGCATATTGGTACCAGAATTCTATTCTCAATGCTGATCTGATCCATTTTACCTGCAGATTGACTGCATCCTGGTAGGTGAGCTTTACAGCAGCAGGATACTGGGAGTAGACAAGATGGTTATACTTGGGGATCAGACTCATGAGGTCTGAGATCTGCCTGATGACAATGCTGTAGGCACGGGCGAGACTGCTGGCAGATGTCAGGTAGCTGCTGGAGTTGCTGGCTTCCAGAGCCGCTGCCGCTGCTGCAGCACTAGAGCTGATTGCACTGGAGCGACGCAGGTTGGTAGGGTCAATATATATCAGGCCGGTAGAGCTTGCTGTAAAAAAAAAAAAGACCAACATCATAACAGGTTGAGTTGATACGCTACATTTCTGTGACACCAACCTAGAAACACAACAGTAGATCTTTTCAAATAAAACTGCAGAAACAGACAAACGTTTACTGACCAGCTGGTGTTGAGGAGCTGGAGGGAGCGCTTCCAGTCGCCCTTTGGCTGGGTGTGTTTCTAACGGCCCACTGCATAGAGCGAGGAGCCTGAGCTGCACTGTTAGCATGGGAAGCGCTAGTTGTCCTTTCCAGTGGCTCATCCAAAAGGAATGTCTCCTGGTCGACATCATCGCTCTGACTGCTGCTGCTGTCGGAGTCACTGGAGTCATTGGATTGGGAGTCATCCTCTGAAAAGAAGGCAGGGACACTGCTGGCACCTTCAGAGGAGAGAAAGAAAAGGGACGTAGAAAAAAGATACAGGAGACAAGTTTAATGGTTTACATAAGTACCTTTACCTCCCTCTCTTTTGGCTTTCACATCAGATTTATCCAGGCAGGAGTGCGGGTTAGTGAATCACACCACTACAAGGCAAACAACACTTATATGACAGTGAAAACACTGAGGCATCAAGTCAAAACAACAGCTGCATTCTCTGTTGATCAACTTGTGCTAAATGATATATGGTTTAATTTTAATTTTTTTAACATTAAAAAAATGTCACCAGAGAGAAAGAAGAGCAATGTCTCACTTGTCAGAATACTCTATGAGGAAATTAAACAACAACATTATTAGTAAGAATTGCACATTTTAGATGACCAAGGAGAAAAAACACCACACCACTTGGAAAAGCTACACGTTGATTAGTTTGTTATTGGGGTGAGAGACCAAGACTACACTTGTGATGTATTAGTTAAAAATGGCAGACGCAATAACAGTGAAATGTGAGAAGGGGACGAACTGAAGGAACTTTCAGCAGGAAACTGTGTATGCACTTTGCAAATTCACTCTTGCCCTGACATCTCTATATGCATTGAAGTAAAGAGGAGCTCATACCAAAAATAGGAAATGCCAAGGACACCCTACTGCCTGCAAATGAAATACATTGGGTATTCAGCCAGGGACCATTTTGTCTGCTGTATCATTAGCTCTCCAAACATAAATCCCCACAATCCAAAATGCTGACTGTTAAGCACTAGTGACTCTGTGAGGACTGAATTAGTCTGTAACTCAAGGAAAAATATACCAAAGTGCAGCAAGACAGAAATGCAATTTCTTTTTAATAAGCAGTTGGAGCCTTAAAAAATGGGAAAGAATTCAGTTAAAGAGGCGGTTGCAGTCCTTCCCCCCCGCCCAAAAGAAAATAAAAAATATTTAAAAGGAACAGCAGTTAGAAACTGTAGACCATTTAATAAAATAAGGGGATTTAAACAAAAATCAAATATTAACTCTAAAGTAAAAGATTGAAAACAGCTGTTGACCAACCTGCTTCAGAGCCAGCAGTAGCTGCTGTGACGACACTCCTGCGGCCACTAGCATTATCCTGATTGCTGTGGTTACTTTCACTATCGCTCTCTGTCTCAGCTGCTGCCAGCAGGTCCAACTCCATGTCACTTCCTACAAAAAACAGTGACAAAGACAACATGATGCTTCAAGTCACTGTTGACTGGAATTCAACTGTTTTTCCCTCCAACTATATGATCAGCTTCAGTTTCAACAGTTGAATTTCTATAGAAAGTAGGATGTGTCTCACCATCTTCATCGTGCTCATCATGCTGCCCCTCTGCTTCAGCATTTTCCTCTCCCTGTTCCTCCTGGTCATCGTGATGGTCTTCCTCCCCTGCTACACCCTCTACTACTTCAACCTAAGAGACAAACACAATGTAATCAGATTCCAACAGAGAATACTTTGAGGAAAGACAGGGCAAACCATATTCCAACCTGAAATTAAACAGAAACCCAAGTACACAAAACTATATCCATCAAATATCATCTGAAAAACATAGTGGGGCCTCTATTGCCAGAAACTGTGACTTGCAATCAAAGTTCTTTAAGGTCTTAATGATTTATTAAGAAGACTCCCCACCTCTTCCACATCTGCTGATACGATGTCGTCCTGCTCCTCGTCTCTTCCTCTGACAGGCTGAGACTGGCTGCTGCGCCGAGGCTGGGGGTTCCTGATGATGTAAGAGGCAGCTGTTTGGCTGGAGCTGGAAAAATTAAACACAAGCCCAGTGTCAAAATAAATGAAAACGAAAAATGAAGCATCTTCTTCTCCTTTAAGTTTATTAGGTCGAGCAGAACTCTGCTCAATTGTTTGAAAATCTTCACATCCCATCACTTGTTTATTTCAGCTGATAAACACAAGTCTCTTACTGATCTAACTCAGATTGTATGTGTGCATTTAAATCATCCATAATTCACTGCCTTAAAATAAATAGCCAAAAACAACTTTTCTAACTCCATCTGACAGGAGAACGAAGACCAAAAAAACAACCAACCTGCTGGACTGGTCAGGCGAGGGTCTTGGAGGCAGCGGTTCAACAGAGAAAAGCTCCTCACTGCCCTGAACAGCATCGATGCTGGTGCTAGCCAAAGTGAAAGGAGCAGTGGGTCTTGCGATCCCCATTCGCACTGGAACAATCAGTGACTCTGCCACGTTGCACAGCTCCTCCACAGCGTAGGGCAGCAGAGCCTGGAAAACACGTCGACATTTCCCAATGGGCTGGGGGATGAAGTTGCTATGTGAAGGAAATTGAGAAGAAAACAGAAAAAGCAGGTGTTCAGAAAATAATGTCAAACTGTATCAAATGTGTAGTTACACTGTGCAGGACAGAGCAGGTCCATTTATTCATTTAGTATACTCTTTGTCTAAAACTGAACTATGCAACTCTTGTCACCTACGGAGCACAATTTATTTAAAAAGCATCTCAAAAACCCAAAGCTGATACACAAGTACATCTAGTGTTTTTTAGTTATTTTATGTGTTTTAGCTGTTTTTATTTATTGTACTGTGTTTGAGGGTGTTTTAATGTTTGAGTGTGGTTTTTAAACTTTGTCTTACAGCCGTGACAAAAAAGGAATTTCTGTTTTTACTTAGAACAGACAATAAAGTTATCTATCATCTATATTCCCGACTTATATGCATATTATGGCAGATTTGTTTTAAAGCAACTGATAACTTGTTACATTTAGCAGACACACATTTAAATCAAGGTTAACACCAACAATATTGATTGACTCAGATTTAGCAAGGACAGGCACTTCACTTATAGTGAATGGTACATTTGGCAAACATTGCAGAGTAAGATTCAACCAAGAAATTAACAAAAATCTGCACATCATCTTCTTACTTTTTCTTCTTGGATGAGGCCATCTCCACGCTGAGGATGACAAACACCCGGGCTACAGAGCGCAGGAACCTCCTGGTGACGTTGACTGCCTCCTCTCTCCGGCCAGGAGTGTACTTGTTCTGCAGCTCCTTTACCAGAGTACCCAGTAAAGTGTCGATGAACTAATACAGGAGACAAAAAATGAACACCTGATGAGGACCATCTCTGGAATACAAGTCAACAACTTTCAGGGTGATCAAAACTAAGGAAAATGGACACCCAGGGTATAATTTGGTATTTTTTCAGAGTAAGAATTACTTTGCGTGCACACAAGAGGAAAGACTGCTGGACTTACAGTGATGTCAGGAGCACACTTGACAATGAGGCAGTGTGTGAAACAGTCAAGGCGAATTGTGCCACTCTGCTGATTCAAGTACACCTGCTCTTCAGGCAGGAGGTGGGCAATTCTGCTGCTGGCACTAAGCCTGGAAAATGCAAAAAATACACAAGGCTAAATATTGGCTGTTATTAGGCAACAATCTCTGTGTAACTGCATTTGTATAAGGCAACAAGAACCTTTAACTACATCACAGTAATGCTTTCATTCAGGTCGAGTCAGTATCAATGCCAATATCAATCCTGCATGTTTGATTGGTGTATGACTTGTAAAAAATAACGGTACACAAGCAGGTTTATAAATAATATCCTGCAACTGGGACATTTTTCTAAAAAGGCAGACACACTGACGTTTAGTTTTATGCATGGTATTTAAGTTTTTAGGCTCTTTTTACCAATCAAATTGCAACATTGCTGTGAAACTTACGGATCTTTGTTCTCCTGAGAACCGAACATGATCATCGATTTTAAAGCGTTCCAATCCTGCAGGACTCTCTCCAGGGCCAGCTGAGCAAAGCGAGGAGGTTCTAGGTCATGGTCTGGCATATCAGAGTCTGAAAGGAGAATACAACAGATGTTTATTGTTTTAAAAAGCTGCCGCCAAAGTCACAGCGAAACATAATCTCAAATGAATGCTTATAAAAATGTGTAAATTACTACTCTGCACCGATGGTTTAAAAGGTAAAAGAGAATAAAAGTGAACTTACCTTCTGCATTAGCAGCCTTGCGGTTCCTGTCTTCTCTGATGCGTGGCGGTCGGTACTGACAGTGCTCAACACTCTGCCTGGCAACAGTCTGCACCAAGAACAGTAATATATGCTCTCCCCTGCAGATGGAAACAAAATTCAGACAGATTCATAACCTTTATCTCATGAGTATCTTTGATAATATAGTACTATCTTAAAATCAATACAATGAAGCTGATGTTGCCGGAAATGCCCAATTGTATGATACAGAACACGTCTATGTAAACTGGACTGAGTAATGTCCATTGCAGAGTGCATACCTGCTGTTTGGTGTCGTGACTAGGTTTGTAGTTGTGAGTAATCTGTACAGCAGATCTAGGCGAGCAGCCTTCTGGCCGGCTATCAGTGTTTTACACTTGCATTTCTCCCAACAGTCACAGTATGCCGTTGGAGAGGTCCTCTTCAGCCTAGGAAAGAAGAGTAATAACAAATTCATAATCACACATATGACATAGTTTAAAATACCAAACATTATAAGAAAGACCGATTAAGGTAAAACTCTAAACTAGGACTTACTTGCAGTCATGTCCTTTGTGACACACTCTCGCACACTCAGTGCAGCAGCAGAGGGACTCCAGCAAGCCACATGTTCGACACTCAAAGATATCCTAAATACAAAGTCAGTGTCATGAAAAATGTCAGCGTGCTAATTTCCAGTTGACTTTTACATACGAAAGAGCTTAACAAATAAACACCATCTCCAAAACTAGAGAAATGACTTTTTAGACACATTAGTTTCTAGCGACGAGCCAAGATTTCACTGTAATGCTACCCTCTAGGGCTGACCTGGTTAATGTGCTCAGCTCCAGTCCAAGTGAAACTGCAGGTGTCGTTGCAGCAGAGAACATAGAGGGGAGAATCATCTGGGTTGGTCCCGGAGGGGCAAATCATTTCCATGAACACCGAATCTGCATCCTCCTTCTCTGCAATGCCTGGGTCACCCACTGTGTTTCAGTCATTTGACAAATAAAAGAAAGATATGGATACAGAGAAATGACAGTTACATGATAGTTAGCTGCTAGAAGCAGGGCAGCAAAATGGGTCAGGATTCATATAACTCATGGATAACCTCCAATGTTCCAGCTATTACCTAACCAGTTTAATGACATCAGATTCACGAAAAGTATGTTACTTTCCCAGAATTTATTCACAGAGATGATAGCTGGTTGGTCACAAAACCCTCTTGCAAATGTCTCCCTTTCCCTGCCTCATTCTCTATTTGTCAAAACCACAATACAACACATGCATCGAGTATGTGTACATAATGCTGAGCATTGACAGACAAGTTAACAGAAAATAGCAGAGCTGACTAATTAACTTACCCTTGGCCATTTTTTGTGCAGCCTCAAGCACCGTGATAGCTGCTGGGTAGGCTCTCCCACTGACAGCCAGCATAAATGGGGTCATTCCTCTGGCATCCCTGTCAAACAATGGCAACAATATACATGGGCACTTTAGAGAGACAGGCAAATTACCAAAGAACAGCAATTAAATCAGAACAAAGGTGAATGTATATGTTTTAAGTACAGTCATGAAGAGTCTTACTTTGCAGAGAGAAGCTCTCGTAGGTGTGGCCTAAGAACAACGCTGTCACACATCAGCTTCAGGATAAGGTGGGCATTGGCCTTCCTGTCTTTAGATTCAACCACGGACGGCTCAGTGGACGGCCCTGCTCATGTAAACAATGCAGTCAATTAGTCAGTAGACACCAACCATGTTTAAATATACACATTGCAACCAGATCATTATATATACAAAAAAGTACCAACATTTTAAAATGTATCTGCATACACTTAATTAGAATGAATGAAACTACATACAGACACTTCCTAGCTACTTTTTCTCTGTTGTTCCCTAATAAAACATGATCAAGATGCTATCTACCTGGTATGGTGGAGGTGCTGGGTCCCTGGCTGGTACCAGTGGAGGCTGTGGTGAGGGAACCCACAGCTGGTGCTAGAATGAAGTCAATGTCTCCGTCTGTTGATAAAACAAAACCATAGTTTCGATTATTATCTCGCTTTAAGAGACAGATAACTGTTATTCACTAAGGCAAGCAAGGACAGCTCAATTTAATGATTATCCAGTGTTTCCAATGTAGTTGCGTAAAGAAGCCGCCTCCAGACTGACAGCTATCAAAAAAACAACAAGAGGTTACCCTGGTGTGGGTGGGCTGCTACCAGATAGCAGTGAGAAGAGGAAATCAAGAACTCCAGTTTTAAAGATTACAAAACGCCAACACACAACATGGTAGATTAGACTCCTCTGAGACAGAATTGTAGTTCTTTGGTAATCTTACACACCCTCTGGTTTGATAACTTCAAGGTAAATGGAAAATAATTGGAGTTCTGGATTTTAGATTTCTACCTGGTGTGTGAGTTTCCACATACATATCTGGTATCTATGGATAAATTCTAGGAAAGCTGCAATGCATTTATGAGGGATTTTAAATTGTCTTGTGACAAAAGTGGCACACCTTGTGTTTTTGTTTTGTTTAATTGTTTCTCTGATGCGCTGACACTATAGGGCCCCGAATAGCACTCACAGATCATCCAGTAACTCTACAATCATATTAATGTGGACTCACCAGGGTCCATGGGTGGGGGGTCAGGGACCCAACTAGGTGGAGCAATGGGTGGGGATACAGGGTCCTGATGGTCACTGGCTGATGGGCCAGATTCATGGCGGCCAAGACCTGCTGCTCTTAGAGACCTCCGCATCATCTCCCTCAGACGAAGCCTGTGGCAACACAAAAAATGAAATTGCTTTTACAACAATTTTACTTAAGTTTTGATATTACTGAAGAACGTGTTTACTGAAAATGGACAGCAAAGCAAGATTCCTTTCCTTTAGTAAGCCTTGGATAGTCTTGTAATTACCTGTACTGACTATTTTCCTTATATATTCTGTGCTGCACATAAACAACATAACTGGTATTTACCCTCTGCTACTGGAGGAGCCTGTCCTGTTTCCAGAGCTGTTGCTTGAGACCACAGAGATAGCATTGGCAATCGCCTCCACAGCCGACAGACGCTCTGCAAATGTGTTCCTCTCCGACCTTTCAGCTTCTGAAATGAAACTTGGTCATTTAGCATGGAGAAAAGAGTCTGCAAGTAGGCAATTAAACTGATACACATGAGCAGATTCCAAGCTGGAATACTGCTTTGAATGTAAAACTGAATTTCTTCCACAAAATCCTTTTATAATTATGATGGTTAGGTCCTATACTGAGACACACTGGGAAGAAAGATTAAGGCAACAAAGAAACTACTTTTCTGCTGTCACTTAGCTGATAATCAAATGTCCACTTCAGACTCATCAACATTGACATCATGTCACACCAACTTACCTTCCTCCTCTTTGGTCTCTTTGTTACTGACAGGGAAGCACACAGAGACAGCAGCATGGAGGATGTTGCGGTTTCCATCACATCGGTGGCCCAGAAGTGCTCCAAGGGCCTGGCTGCCTTGATCCAATAGGAAGGCCTGCTCAAGGTTCACCAGGTACTGCCGACATGCCTCATAGTCACAACGCAGCACATGCTGCATCAGCGTCTGTTTCTGAAAGTGACAAAGAGGCTGCGTGAGCACTGATGATCAAGTTTTTTGCCTTTTGCTTTCAGAAAGATTTGCAGGTAGCTGCAAATCTTTCTAACATTAAACATCTATCTGTTCTGCTTGGCTACTCATTAATTAGATTTTCAGTCTTCATCATACTGCATTATAAGGTCATGTTTACCTCAACAGCCATAATGATAATAGCAGCTTTCTTTTTAATTGTCGAGTTAGAGGGCAGATTGGCCAGAGAGTGCACCCCCATTCCCAGACTGTTTATAGGTGGCAGATCCAACCAATCAGGATCTCGTATTCCACCCATGCAGTCTTTGGCCATCGGGTAGATTGTGCCATTTCCATCGCGGAGGATGATAGGAGACTCCTGGGGAAAAAATGTCAACATTTATCATTAGAATATGATAAATCTCTCTACCACATGATGTGTAAAACTGCAAAACCATATCAAGTATTTGGGAGGCCATCTCACCTGTCCTGCAGTAAAGATGGCCACATTGCGCTCACTCTGCCCCAGAAAGGCCAGGTTACTAGTAGGGAAGTTATTCTCCTGCTCAGCTTTGCCTGTGGCCAGGTCAAAGATACAGTACCTTACCCAGTTACCAGTTTTCAGCACTGCATGGACTCCTGGAAGACAATGTGACATTTCAGGTTTAGAAATATCCTAAACAGAACTACGTATCTACAGAAAACTAAACATACATATTAAGTATATAAAATATCTATTGATTTAAAGAGATGCAGAGCTGATGAAAAGACTCACCTTTGGAGTCAACATTCACAGCCAGAATTTCAGCTTTTTCTGGGATACAGAGCTTTTTAGGTGTTCGCTGAAAACAGTCTGGAACTTTAGGAGTCCCACCAGTTTTGACCACCTTTCAAACAGATTGAAGGACATGAAAAGTCAGAAAACATGACATCAACATCAAGACAAATTCTTAGATTCACAGTATGACTATTTAGATTAAGTTCCAAATTCTTAAAAGAAAAACAAGGAGTGTTGGATCAATTTGTGCCCCTACCTGTAGCTCATCTATTCTGAGGAGCCTACAGTCCTGCA
Organism: Chromis chromis; assembly: GCA_900302755.1. Lineage (NCBI taxonomy): Eukaryota > Metazoa > Chordata > Actinopteri > Pomacentridae > Chromis > Chromis chromis. The sequence continues at coordinate 717 of OMNN01028462.1, read as the reverse complement.
ACAGTGATGATGGGTCTGAGTCGGTGGGAGCAGCAGTGCTCTGGTTGCTCATGCTGCTTGATGTTCCTGGAAACTTCACCGCAACATACGCACCGTCCACTTTAAGCACCTAGGGCATGAAGATGAAGATCAAAAAACACTGTGAAACTGAAATGTAATGACACAAAGCTACACATATACAGATAAGAGACAAATTATCTGAAGTAAGGACACATGAATACTACCAAGATATCTACACATATGCAACATTTGAGCTGCTCTGTATTGCCAGATTAATCCTCGTTTCAGATGCACCCACCTTTCCCACAGGAACATTTTTAACGTCCTCCACAAAGACCACCTCCCTGAGAGGCCACTGCTCCTCATTCACCTTCTCTTCCTCTTTGGGAGCTGGGGTAGAACGCCTTCGCTCTGCAAGTGGTACAGTATATTTAACTTCTTGTCATTTTATCACTGCATACTCATACATTGTTATTTACATCAAGAAATTGTAACTGGGGGCGCTCCGATAGCCTAACGGTTATGTCGCGTGACCCAAGTGCTAAGGCTTAGCGGCTGTCCCGGGTTCGATTCCGACCTCGGGCGTTTACCGCATGTCCTTTCCCACTCTCTCCCGTTTCCGACTCTATCCACTGTCCTATCTAATAAAGGCATAAAAGGCCAAAAATAAATCTTTAAAAAAAAAAAGAAGCAGAAATTGTAACTGGTTCAGAATTA
>OMNN01028461.1:11925-32425 GCA_900302755.1 Chromis chromis | reverse complement strand
CTCCTCACCCCATTGTACAATGCCACATTTCACACCTCAGCTTAACATAGTTTCACATAACACATGCAGAAAATATTCAGCTCTCTCACACACACACACACACACACACGCACACACACACACACACACACACACACACCCTCCCCTCCCCACTCTCCCAAATGCATTCCTCTTGAATAGGCTGCCAAGTTAAGAAGGCACATGACACAGGCTGATTGAGCTCACATTGCTTTTAGTTAGCTGTTTACACAAGTGCCTCTGGATTAGGTTTCTATGGTTTTTGACCTACACAGTTTGACTTCATTTACGCTTTTCCATTAAGAAGTTCACTTCATATGGATCACTGACCTTTTTATTTAGTGACTTAAATGTTTAGTTTAGTTTTTTTTTTTTTTTTTACAATTATTTATTCTTATTATGTTTATGTTAGAGGCCACCATAACTGAAATTCCCTTACAATAACATCCCCTTGAATTTGTTATGTGTTCTCATGTGTGTGGGATGTTCCTTAATGGACACAAGCCTTTCAGGAGACGAACACTTGCATGTCTTCTATCTTGGTGATTTCAGATGAGGATTCATGCTCATTTGCAATTATTAATTCACACTCTTTTTGTTGCTGCTGTTGTTTAATCTTAAATTATTTTCAGGAATGACAAGTAAATATCAACCAAAAACAGCCGAACTGCACTTTAGCTGAATGTATATACTTACTAACAATTTTGTAGGTTTCCCTGTGTTCTGAGGAGAAGGAAAAACTATTTATTCAGTGACTGAAGTTGCTGCTGCTATGCTTTAGTCTTTCGTCAGTAGTCCTCTAGACTTTGTTTTAGTTCTTAATGGCTGCATACAAAACTGTGAAAATTTGTGTTTGTATGCTCAAAAAAGAAGCAGTTGTGTGTAGTCTGCAGAGGCAAATAAGCCTTTGTGTGTGGCAGCTAGCTTATAGTATTCTATTTTTTGTTTTCACCCAACAGAGCACTGAGGGCCAGGTGAAGATGTTTGGGAAATGCTGCCAGCTCCGTCCTACAGGAGGCAGCAGCAGTTCCCTGGACAGCTCTTCTTCCTGCACCTCGGAAACCAAGGAAACCAAGGAGCAGGGTCTCCGCTACCAGGTAATATAGACTGAGACTTGCATGAAAAATTGATTTACTCCTGTGCAGTTATGCACGTACATGCCCATATCCTCACCGAAAACACTTATGTATCTCCATGTAAAGGGCACATATACACCGATCAGCCACAACATTATGACCACTGACAGGTGAAGTGAATAACATTGATCATATTGGTACTATGTGGTGTTTTGCTGGAAAACCTTGGATTTTTGCATCCATGTTGATGAGACTTAGACACCCAAATAAACATTGTCCCAGAACAAGCACACTCCCTCATGCAAATGGAAATCCCAAATGTCACTGGCCTACCCCCGCAGGAAAATGCACCCCACCACATGGCAACAACATCAAACAATCAGGAACATCTTGAGGAACATGACAATCGCCCAAGATGTTGATTTGACCTCCAAACTTCCTAGACCCCATTCTGATTAAGCATCAACAGGATGCAGTGGAACAAGTTTGATTGACAGAGGCCCCACTGCACAACCCAGAGTACCCAAAGGATCCACTGCCAATGTGCTGGCGCCAGACCCCATAGGACACCCTGAGAGGTCGTCTTGTCTCATGCCCAATGGTTCAGAGCATTTTGGACCACATAAGGGGGACCAACACAATATTAGGCAGGTGGTCATAATGTTATGCCTGATCAGTGTATACTTCCACGTCCGTGAGTTGTAATCTTTAGTTCATTGCCATTAAAGAGGAGCAATATTAAAAGATTTCTCTCCTCAACAGGGTTCGAGGTGTTCGTCCGATGTGGTAATGCTTGGGGAAATGATGTTTGGCTCCGTGGCCATGAGCTACAAAGGCTCCACGCTCAAAATCCACCAGATCAGGTAAGACAAGATCAGCTGATAATGACATAAAATAAAAACTCATCCTCTGACATGCTTTGCACGTTGTTTCCTATTTAGTAGGGAGATTTACCATGTGTTGCAGAGTTGCTTTGACATTTCATGTGGCTCTTCGTACTGGACTGTGGCTTTAAAAAAAAAATTGTGCCATATAATATGTCCATGACTAAACAATTAGAGTATTGCAAGTGAAGAAAGAAGGGAAGAATACAGGTGAAAGAATAAGTTAAGGATTGATGAGATAGAAGAGGAGAAATTACATTGGATGGGAAAGACACACATGAGCTAATCACACATGTTAATGATCTTTGTCCCTGCACTATCATCATTATCAGATCGCCACCTCAGCTGATGCTGAGTAAGGTCTTCACCGCCAGAACGGGAGGCAGTGTATACGGCAGCCTCAACACGTAAGCACTGACAAGCTTATCAACACACACACGTCAACACACACACGTCTCGCTCTGATTACTATGGCAGCCTCTTCCTTAAGCCAACAGATGCAGATCTCACCTTTCTCTCTCCCGCCCTCCATCTGTCTCAGTTATGGTCTATATTCCTTGTGTGTATGTCAGACCCTCTGTATTGAGACATTTTTCATCTATACTCTTGCATGTTGTATGTAGACGCGGACGTCAGCTTGGACATTAAAGAAAGTGTTACGTGGTATACAGCATGTACAGTATAATCATGTTATAGGTACATACACTAAAATCGTCCACATAAACCTCCACATTTTTATTGCTGGTTTTCTGTTTCATCCTGCACAGGTTACAGGACAGCCTGGAGTTCATTGGACAGGACAGCAACACCCTAAGGCCTGATCAAAACACCGGGCCCAACAGTCTTCTGGGGAACATAGGTAACCATAGCAGCCCAGTCCAAACCTTCTTTAGCTGTGAATGATAGTTCCTCTGTTTCCTTTTAGTTTACTTGCAAATTGTATGTGAAACTGGGTGAAATATTTGTTTTTGCATTGATGTTACACAGACTGTTGGTGTAGGTTCTTTAATCTTGAAGGAACTTATTGAGTTCAGTGTTACACAGATGAGAAAAATGTTTCAGGAATACTGCACTGTATTAAATGTTCTATGTAGTTTTGTTTCATTTATTACACAGTTGAAGTGCCTAGTTGAAATGGGAAGTTATAGCAGATGTTGTTTCACACTTCAAGACCATTTAAAATTCCTGTGTGAATACAAACCATGCTGGACAGACTCTGCCAACAGCTCTCCTTTTACTGCTTCCCTACACTAAACTCACCAACAGTTAGAAAACTTTCAAACTGTCCTTAAAGGCACAAGATTTCTCAGCAAATTAGCAGAATAAACTATCCCATTTAACACACATAGCAGTATGTATCTGCGGTGATGCATTTGTTGCTTTTGTGAATGTCATGATGACTGTACTTTTGGTGACGCTGCGGTGGCAGTTTTGAGGTGCAATACATTGTGTACGAAATGCTAGAAAGAAGATAATATAAAGAACCGTAGGCAAATTCTATCCTTTAATACAGTTTCTTTGTGTCACAGAAAAGACATGAAGTTGCTCACAATAGAGCTAAAAACCTATCAGAAATAATAACTTTTATTGTTAAGCCATGTTTTCAGTGAGTGAAACCGCCTTTCTTGTTTGTCTGACTGACTGATGGGCCTACAGATGATGGTCATTATTTCATTTCAGACTAAAAATCTCCTTTAACTAACGAGATGGTCGGACAACTGGAGGCAGCCACCTTTCCTCCTTACTCATTCACTAATCATGGTTCATGTTTTTTTTGTCTTTTTTTCCCTCTTCCTCCCTTTCTTCTTTTCCATGTTTTCGTATGTGCTGCGCAGGATTTTCTCAGCTCTGCAGCCCTCGACGGGCCTTCTCTGAACAGGGCCCTCTGCGCCTCATCAAGAGCGCGTCTTTCTTTTCAGGTTGGCGCTTAAAACTGGCCATGGTTGCTGTGTGCCAGTTGCATGCGTGTGTGTAGGCTGTAGTCGGACTAGCGGTGGTTGTGCAGGACATGACTCTCAGTGGCTGCATGCCTGTGTGATGATTCTTCCACTAGATAGTAGTAGTCATAGCATGCTGTAAGCACAGCATGTCTAAAAACCTGGGTCAGATGCAGAAACAATTCTTTGATGTGGTTTCCATCAGACATGTTTTGAGTGATATTCTTCAAAAACAAGATAGTGCTTCTTTTAAAAGTTAATTTGGGCAGGTTTTAACATTTGGATTCAAATAGAATGTGCCCTTAATAACTGTAAAAATGCAGTTCTCTGCCCTGTTCCAATCTAAGCCCCATGTGTCATTTAATTACACTGTACTACTTTTTAGTACTTTAAACTTTTGCAGAGGACATTATAAACTATCACTATGTAAATAATGGAAGGATTACATATGGCTTAAGACATATTTTTTTCCTTTGTTTTGCTGTTGGCTGTCTGAACTAAGACAATTCATAAATATGTCTGTTAGTAGCATCTGACCCAGGCCCACAGGTGTATAATGCATGTAGAAATGCATGGGTGTTCACTGGTGTCGGTGGCTGTAGCAATAGTCATAATTTTTGCAGTTTCTTTTCCTTTTTTCTTGGTGTTCACTCACATCTTTTGACTAACTTCAGTGCTTGTGATACTTGGGCAATGCTTTTAGGCTTTGTATGCAGTGGATTGTTTCATTTTAAGTAGTTTGTTTGCCTCATAAACCTTTAAACAATCCAGGGATAATGTCTGAGTATGCATGCTCTCCTAAATGGACATCCTCACTCAAATCCATGCAGTTACTTCTACTGGAGCAGCTAATGGTGAAATGCCTTGTTCAGTGGCACCTCAGAAGTATTTGTTGAAGGAAAGGAAAAAAAACTTAAAATTCAGCTTTCTCTGTGGAACTTGTCTCAGCCTGTTCAGGTATTTTAACCAGTAATATTGCTGCCACAAACCCACTTCCAAAGTGCTATGCTTATTAAGGTCCCAACAGTGGGAAAACCTCCACTATTTACCACTGACAGCGACTGTGACACAGACCAAACATTAGGCTTTCCATTCCTGACAGCATAGGACCTGTGCGGTGCCAACAACTGCATTGTGCCTGTGTCCTAAAATCTTCAGTGAAAGGAAATTGGACTCTTTTTATTTCTTGAAGACAGAGGAATGGACTGGATTTTCTTCCACTGAGCTCTTTGATCAGCTTGGTGTTTTATGAGCAAGAACAATAAGATCGGATTTGTGTACCAATTTCCCTCTGTGTGCTTTCACTGACAGACCAGATAGCTACCATATAGAGTATTAAAAACAAATACATATTACTTACTTTGCTTTTACTGACACTGTACAACAAGTCAAAATCCAACAGTATAATAATGTATCACAGATTGAAGTAATTTGTTATATTATATTATATTATATTATATTATATTATATTATATTATATTATATTATACAGTACTGTGTGAAGTTTTAGGTCCTCAAAATAAATGTATAATAAAAGTAAATTCCGGGAATAGTTTTATTTATCATTTCACTGTTTTCAAGTACAGTAAAGACAGAAAAAAAACTTAATCAAATCAATATTTGATGCACCAATTCTCATATTTCAATTTAATATACTTGGCAGGCAAGTAGTTCCAAGCAACCTGAAGAATTTTGGAGGCTTTTGTCTCTTTGTGTAATTCCTAACTGACTCAGTGATGCTGAGATAAAGGATATGTGGGGGGCCATGCCATCTGCTACAGGACTACTTGTTAGTCGTAAGGCTGAAGATTTTTCTTTATAACTCTGGCTGCATGTGTGTGGTTGCTATCATGCTACTGAATGAATTTGGGACTGACCAGACATCTCCTTGATGCTACTGCAACATGGACAAGAATCTAAACTTCTAAAGAGCCTAAAACTTTACAGACCTCATCAGAGAGCTCCTTCCCCACAAACAGCAGTGGTTATCCCTGCCTCCCTAATTTTACTCAAGTAGTAAAACCTCTGTCCCTGCTGTAGTAAACTGGTAAGAGTTTTATATAAAAAGAGCCTTTCCTTGCACTGTGCTCCCTACCAATGGTCATGCTGAGGACTTCCTTACATTGGCGTGCTTTGTAGCTCTGTCAGTTATGCACTGTTGGAATGGTCATAAAGCTCAGCATGTCATAGAAACACTCCCACACACACACACAAAAGCACACACAGAAACACTCAGGTGATTTGCTTATTAATCATCATATGCTTTCAACTGCCCATTAAAATGCTGCGTTTGTGGTTTTTACACCTCTTTGCTGTGGGAAGCATTGACATTTTTATTATTTTATCCCAAAGTGTTGACAAGGACATTTGATAACACACACAATCAGGCTCCGTGACATCCACACTATGTGATCTGTTTTAGAAAGATGTATCAAAGCTGTAGCAGCTGTTGCTGATAGTGACAGTGAGTGAGTTGTTGAGCAACAGCCTGTTACAACAGTAGTGTGTTTTGCCCTATTTGTCTTGCTTGTGACGCTTCCTGTTTTTGGAGTTACCAAACAAAGGCTGCACTAACAGCATGAGAATCGATCAGTAACAGCCATTTCACAGTAGGATTTAGTCCAGCGCCCACCGGAGTTTGGTGCCTGTATTGTAGATTTATTTTTATTTTTAAATGCAGCTAAATTAAACAGACATGTCAGACACTTATGACCTTATTTCTTCTCACACATGGTGATAAAGACAAAACTTTAGCAAGAAAAACTCCTGGAAAACATGGATGCTAAGGATGCATCCAGAAGCATTAGCCTCTCTGTTGTGGTATAAAGAACTACAATCCTTTGACTTAGAGGTGATAGGAGCATCGTCAGTGTGCCTGGTGCTCTATTTTGCTAGTCACATTGGTCTGGTTCTCACAGGTTGTTTTTTTTGTCTCCTTTTTCTGTTACTCCCCTCATCCTTTCTACCTTTGCCCTTCACCCAAACCTCCACTTTCTCCCTTCCACCTATTCTTCCTCCTCCTTTCCTCCAGGCCACAGTCACCCCATGGACATGCCTGGCCGAGGTCTGTACGACGAGAGGGACAGCGGCATCGCCAGGTCAGGTAGGTTAATGAGACTAGGAGCCAAAGCCTGGATTGACCTACACTCAACACAGCTGAGCTTTGAATTGTGCTTACATTTATTCTTGTCAAGACTAAAGAGGTCAAGGAACAAAGAACATCGAGAGTATGTCGGGAAATTATTGGATTATTACCCTTTCATTCGTACCACGTTCTTTACCTCAAAGACATCAGAAGTTCCCACACATGTCTTTGATCTGGCTCTCATTGTGCCCAAAACAAAAGTGATGCAGCTAATCTGTATATTTTTATTTCCAAAGCACTTCCTGTGTCAAATACGGTGACCTGCTTTAACGTCACCGTTCAAGGTCAAGAGCTAGAACAGTTACAAAAGCACCGGTAACTTTAACCGGTTGAGCTTAAGTTGCAGCTTTACTAGTGTGGTATGCAGACACACATGCATACATTTTTCCATTCATTAAAATGACTCCCGCTCAAGGCTGGTCGGGGCAAGAAATGCAGGGTAAGAAAGCTAAAACAAAAAAAACAAAAAACCTCACACCACTTCTAAAAAGCTCAAAGAATTCTGATCTAAAACCAAACGGGAAGAAAATGATGCCGGAAGGATGAGGGTGTTGAGGTGTTTACACGGCCTCTAGGGTCTGGAAAACCTTGTCCTGTGGAAACTGACCTCTGTCCCCCCCGCCTCCAGCTCTGCCCCAGCCCCCCTTCTACAAACATCACCACGTCCCACTGGCATGACTGGTACGAGGAGAATTGTGCTTTCTGCTCAAACACGGATCACATGCACAGGATTAAATATAGCAGCTCTCAAAACCCGCTACTAGTAAATGAACTTCTAATTTAAGCCTCGTCCTCTCATCTCCACTTTCTCCACCTCCTCAATGTGGTTTGGCTGGAGAGCTCTTTATCTAACTCATACACACAAATACATACAAGTCCCTCTGTAACACACAGTCTCCTTTTGTCTACCTCTTTTATTATCACTCCTCTGCTACAGCTCTCCTCCACAGTTTTCTCTTTCACATTCTAATTCATACACCTCGTCTCTTGTCACCTTTTCTCTCTTTATCTCTTCCACGCACAAGATCACACACCATCTAAATGGTTCATGTGACCATCGATCAGCGCCTGCTCCCTGGGCTGTAAATAACCTTGTGATCAGGGCTTGTATTCATTGTGTGTCTTTGTGTGTGTGTGTGTAGGTTGTCATTATCATGCCAAGCCTGGTGTAAAGCCAGGTTGTCCAACAATTGCAGCATGTGACTGTTAGCAGGCTAGCTGATATTAGATCTCATATTGAAGTTATCCATTAATTAGAGGCCGTATTTAGGGAAAAGGGGAAAGAGGGGTGTGTGTGTTTGTGTGCTGCATTTGTGTGTCCTTTGTTGAGTTTTTTCCCTTTGTGTCATTAAGAACTCTTATTGTCCTCTCTTCTGTCTAGCTGTGTGTGTGAACGATGTGTGGTTGAGAATGTGTAACCCTACGCACTTGTTGTCTGACTCACTCTTGTCCTTTTACTGTTCTGTCACCCACCATTCCCTCCATCTGTTCCCTACTCCCTTCTGTGCTCCTCCTCCTCATTCCTGCTCTCTTGATGTGTCTAACTGTTCTCTTTATTCATCTCATTTTAGCTTCTCTGAGCAGCCTGTTGATCACTCCCTTCCCGTCTCCCGGCTCCTCCTTGACCAGCAGCTGTGCGTCCAGCTACCAGCGCCGATGGCTCCGCAGTCAAACCACCAGCCTGGAGAACGGTGTCTTCCCCCGATGGTGAGACATGTGCAGTTGTGTGTGAACAAACACACCTGTGTAAAGCCATTTTATATAGATGAAACTGCATACCAACGAAACGCTACAAAAGAAGTAAACTTGCTCAAATAGCAATAGAAAGAGCATTTATAGGCCATTTAGGGCTTCAACTGGTGATTGTTTTTCATTATCAATTACTTTGATAGTTATTTTCAACATGAATTAATCATTGGCGAGTATGAAATCTCAGAAAATAGTGAAATAAAGCATCACTGTCTGCTAAGGACCAAAATCATCTTATTTGCCCTGACCAACCCAGAGATATTTTGTTTATAAGGATAGAAATACAACACACAAAGCAGAACAATCCTATCAATTAAAAAAAAAGAAAAGAACCATTGACCATTGTTTGGCTTTTTGCTTTCACTTAACTTTTCTTCCCACGTTCCCTACAGTCACACTATCTCCCAATCACTAATGCACCTCCTCCCCAATCTTTCGTCCCTCTTCATGGCCTCCGTCTGGCTTTAGTAAAGTTTATCCTGCGAGGACTTCCTCAGAATCCAGCAGGCAGCTGGGAAAATGACACACACTGCTGCTATGTGCTAATAATTGTGCTCACAAACACAAACACACAGTGCTGTGACTAGACAGGATGCTGTGTTGGCCTGTCACTGTAAACGCAGCTGTCAGCCTCTGAGTGCGCTAATCTTCCAGGCGCGTCTAGTTCAGCAGCACCAAAGCATCTTGTTTACCAGCTGCAAGAGTAAAAAAAAAGAAGCTAGGATTAAAAGTCTTTTTCTGTCTAACTGTTGAAACAGGTAAAGATTTTTGAATATTAATGTTGAACTGCTGCAAAAAATATGGAATAGGTGACCCTCATGAATATTTTATTTGAGTTATGTGAGGTTTTATATAAGGTAAGATAAACCTTTACTGATTCTAATGGGCAAAAGTACTAGGATTAAGATGTCAGATTGTTACACACTTAATTCCACCTCTGTTCTGAAGTCGTCTCCCTGTGAACCTTGTCCTGATCAGGTCGGTGGAGGAGAGCTTCAACATGTCTGATGAAAGTGGGGGTCCAAGCCTGGGTGTTACTCGGAAGAAGAAGATCGCCATCGGGGTCATCTTTATGCTGTCCCCAAACCCTGAGGAGAACAGCCGCTTCCAAGATTTCTTTTTCTCCCACTTCCCCCTCTTTGAAAGCCACATGAACAAACTGAAGAGCGCCATCGAACAGGTAAATAATGTGTTTTACTGCAGTTGTAGACCAACTACATGATGTGGTTTTAGTTTTCTCAGTGTTTTAAGGTGTTGAAGGTTTATTTTAATTTTCCTCTTTAAATGGGGGATTGCAATTTGCCTGCATTTATGTTCTCAATCATCTTTTCGACTGACACTGTGGACATGAGTCTGCCAGTGAAATCCACGTACTGTAGCAGTGACATATGAATAGAACCGAAATGTAAACCTTATACCCTTTGCTGTTGTAATGAGCAGAGTTGCTGTCAGATTGACCGGTCAATGATCATACCATGTACATCTGCGGTTCTGTTTACTGGTGTCTGTTGTTGGCACTGTGGGAGCTCTGGATCACTTCCAGTTTTACCCTCCATCTTACTTTCTGCCCCTCCCTGTCTTCTCCCTCACAAATTCCTCAGTTTGACAGCTTCGGTGCCAAATATCTAAAAGTGCATGTGTGTTGTGTCATTCTCAAGGCCATGAAGATGAGTCGGCGGTCAGCTGATGCCAGCCAGAGGGCTTTGGCTTACAGCCGTATGGTGGATGGACTCAACGAGTTCAGGTTGGGCAACGACTCTCATGCACTCACGTCGACACAGACAATATTCTTACATAATTATTTTCTCACATTTCTCTTATGACCAGACTTCTAAACATGACAGAAACACTGATTCTTTTCTTTTCTTTTTTTTTTTAAGACATCTTACATCATATTTGACTTTTTAGGAAGTGTGTATGCCTGTAATAGGGGGCCCAGCATACTCTATTATGGTATAACTGAGATTATCCTGCAACATACCATCAAGTTTCAACCATAAACAGAAAACAAAAACAGCGCTCTCAGGTCATGAAAGCCAACTGTTCAGTTTCAATGCACTGCAGTCAGACACTCATTCTCATTCTCTCCCTGGGTACATAGCAGAGTCTCCACATCATGGAAACTCAGGAAAAATGTGACATTTAAAATCTGGTTCCAGGAAATGGATGTTGCACTTCTATTGTAGATCTTTGCACTATAAAATTAGAAAAAAGAAAAGCATGCTCTGCAACTTGTATCATTCATTTTGTAGTTGTTAATTATTGCTGCACATCGTGGGATGTTTGCCCATGGTGTGATTTACAGGATTCTGTTTCCTGTTATTGAGGAGATGTAGGTAGGATACAAAGCAGAAATAGCAGGTGTGATTGGGAAAAAAGAAGACGTAAAGGGAAAAAAAAATATGACTCTCTGGAACACAATGAGCTGCTATTGTGGTGAAGGAAGGAGGAAGTTTGTTTTAACGCCATAAAAGTAACCTTATTACACACTATAAAAGACAAGGCTAGTGTCATATCTTTTCAGATAGAAACATAACAATTCTACTTTTTTGAAACAAGTTTTCACACAGAATTATAGTATTCAAATAAAGTTTGCAGATATTTTAATAGCACACATTTGATCCAAAACCTGGTCTCATTTATTACATTACATATACCAGTAGCAAAGTCTTAATACTCCATGAAGTAGGTCACCGAGTGCCCATATTTATCCTGTGTTATTCATGTTATGGTGCTAACATTTGCTCACCATTAATGACCTGACAAATATTTTATATGTGCCTTTCATTCCAGGCATAGTTTGTTAAGCTAGCGGGTTACCAGGATTTATTTTCTAAAATCAACCAGGCAGTAAACTGTATTTTTACCCATAACATCTGAGATTCTTTTTAAGGTCACTAAGCAATCGTCATACTAAGTTGAATCAACCTAAAATGCCACTTGGTTCGATTTTTACTTTGCTTTTATGTAGCTTTCTGTTGCTAAAATGATAACTGAGCAGGGGTAGGGGCTGGGTTTGTATTGGCCACCAATAACTGTCAGTGAGCATTTAGTATCTCTGTGTCATGTGTATTTATGTGATTTGAAAGCTGCGAGGTGAGAGGTGAGATAAAGTGAATCTGTAATTTTTATCAAGTTACTTTTGCACTGTACTTAAGTGTCCAAGCAATCAATAATTATTAAACAGTCACCTTTTTGTGTGAGGATAGTGTGATGCTAATTGTTTTTTTTGCTCCTTTAAGTAATTGTTAAAAATGACTGGTAATGCAACATGCAACAAGTCCTGTAAAAGATGTTGAAATATATTGGGTAAAAGAACGGAGGAACACTCTGTTCCTTACCTTACTTGACCAAACCATAGTTTCTGCATTGTAACTGCAGTGCATGCTGAAAGTTCTTGGTTTGGCGCCATTTAGTTTTTCGAAGCTGTCAACTCTGCACCACTACCTCGCCTGAAGTTTTATTTAGACCTTTCAGAAGCACCAGTTCCAAGAAGGAAATAGTCTTTATTTGTGATGACAAGAAATATTAAATCATAAATTTGTACAGACTGGGCTCCAAAATTGTGTGTATGTGCATGTGTGTATGGGTGAGACATGCCTGTCTGTATTGTATGACTGTTTGATACTCATAAAACACACACTTATTCAATGCGTGTGTGTGCACATTCCTGTCTCCTCCACTACTTTCACTGCTGCACACACACTGGCAGGCAGCTCCCTGTTTGAGGTCCCCTCATTGCTGCAGTCATATGCCTGTTGACAGCCGGCCTCAGCAACCCAACCCTCCTGAGTGGCAACCCTATCTACCTCAGACACTGGTCACGAGCACCAGAATAGTAAATAATATGTGAGTGCCAGCGGGAGGAACGCTAGTGCCCTGTGCTAACAAAATATCTGTAAAATCTCACCTTCAGACAGCAGCTATATATAAGGATGGCCACCTTTGCCATTAAGGGGTTTTGACTTCATGGAACATTACAGAAAGAAACAGGAAGAAATGCCTTTCCTCTATGCCGATGTAGCTTTGACGTAGTTGAAGGGTTGGCACACACACACACACACACCCATGCATGCTGGCAAAGATAAGCTGCGCACTTAACAGAGGCATGTGTACATAAAAGTCACACCAGCCAGTACTGGGGTTATGTTGGGGTTTGCAATTAAGAGTGCAACCGGGGGTTCTGAGCAAAGAAAACATTAAAGGGACCAGGGTTAGAAGCTAAATTCTTACTTGGGGGAAAAAATCTTCTTGCAATTTTACTGACAGATACTGCAATTTGATTTGCGCTAACATTTTGTAAAGTCAAGCCTCAGTTAGGATTCCCACAAGAGGATGACTTGACTTTGTAAAACCAGACAGTTTAAATGCTGAGTCAGACATGGTGCCTAATGTAGATTCTAAATAGCAGCATTAGCGATTTGAAAATTTTAAAATGAATCCATTTTTTAATCCCGTTCCAATTTGACTGCGCTTGCATGTAAACAAGGTGCACTTATTCTTGTCTAAAGCACCTTGGATTAAAGTGTGCACCAAATGCCAGCAACCAGAAACTGTGAAACTTTACATCCTCATTATTGGTTCAGTGGCTGGGATTGGCATAAAGTGAACTGAAACAAAAGCAAAAAAAGATGAGCCATGTTTGAGTAGCACTTAAACTGCACCCTTCACATCTGAATAATAGTCTTAAAACAGAAATAGGGACTTTATTTGTAGCAGAACAGCCACCTGTTTGCATAGAGTTTTTACTTTTTTAGTAACTAGAATTACAGTATGTCAGTGACCATTACTGTACAGCTTAATGTGCATTATTTATGAGGCTTGTTAAATTGACTTATGAGACAGCACTTAGTAAAGCCATAAGTCATAAATGAGGTCACAAATGTTTGAATGGTTGCCCTCCATAGTGAGCTAATTTAAATCTAGCTCCTCAGCCTGACACATCAGTTTAATTTCACATCACAGACGCGCCATTTAAAGTTCACCTGAACAGCTGCTGCAGAGAGACTAAGACTAGATTTCCCCACTTATCTAACGCTGGCTCACCCTTAGACCTCTGCCCAGTGGCAGGATTTCATGAGATGAATGCACACCAGACACAGCAGGGTGAAGTGGGGCTTAAAAAGGCCACGGACAAGTCAACCTGTTCATAATACAGGAATGAATAAAGTATTATTAGGTCATTTGATGCTGCAGTGCAACTGACACATCATCTCTGCTGCCCTGCTGACAACCAGATGTAAAGAGAGTCAGAGACATGTACTGGATGTGTTGAGTTGCTCCAAGTCCATTCTGGTTTATCCCAACGGGTCCTGCTGTGGTTTATGCTGCACTGTATTTGTAATGATTCATCACTAATTAATCAATTCTTGTCAAGAATCTGATCAAACTGTGCTGCAGTCACTCTTTGCAGAAGTCATATTATAGTTCACTGTAGGTTGGGTATGCACTGGTTCATTACTGACGGTCTGTTCTTGTTGAATGGTTCATTTGTTGGGGAGATGTAGCAAGACAGTCGCATCATTTGAAATTAACAATTGAATTAAACTAAAGATTATGTTTTCTAAGTCTAAAAAACATTTATCTGTTTAAAAAGAATAATTGTTTTTGAGGGACTGTTTGTTAATGGAGATTTGGCATCCTTGTATGATCCCACTGTGAACTCTCAAATGTCACTTTGTTGATATGAATCTTGAGAGGACAGGTTTAGGGTTACATCATTTAACGGCTCAGACATAAAAGAAGTGCTTGCAACAACTGTATCGCAATGCTGCTACATTTAGTAGTTCTTCTTTTCTGATGACTTCTCCTTATAAAGCCATGTACAAAGAGTACAGGTGCTCCTGTTTTCTTTGGAAAATGCATCATCCGAAAATAGCTTGATTGCTCAAATACTAGACTTGCAGTGAAGGTCACATTCACTGTGTGACACCTGTGTGTTCTCACAGCATGCAGCTTGCCTGCATCTCTCCGATCACTCAGTTCTTTATAGGTCAGAGAGGTTGTGAGTTTACAGCAGAAGTAACCTTGTTTGCATCCTGAGAGGCGCTGCAGCTTCCAGTAAGACTAAATCAGGTAATCGGCACAACATTTTTATTCCTTATCTGTAGGACCTGCAAGTCTTGTGACAGATCACCCGGGGTGATAGCAGCTAGTTAGGTCTATTACAGTTCTGCGTGATTATACGGTTGTGCTAACTGAAGATTGCAATTTTATTATAGATTCAGTTTATATGTTTGCAGTGCAATAAAAGGTAAAGATAAAACCGCCTGAAATTGTGATTGTGATTGTCTGTATGGCTTTGCATTTTCAAACGCAGAGGGAAGCAGCTGCAGTTCATATTTCAACTGTGACTAAAAAAATCCTGATTCTCCACATTCCTTGGGCTGCAGAGATTCCCCTCTGCCCCTGTGTCAAAGCTTGGCCTCTGGCCGAGACATGCTCACCAACACGCCCCGCGTTCCATGGAAACTCCAGTCCTTCTCAATGGACAAATGCACCAGCTGAACCACATACAGATAGATATACACACAAGCATACACACACACACACTGTAGAGACCAAGAGACAAGGTTGTGTGTGTGTGTGCGAGTGCACGCAAGGTCGTCGGACTGTTACAAATACACACACACACAAGGGTCTCCCATGGCCTCAGTGCAGACAGCGAAGCTCTGTGAACTGAGATCTCTTTTGTTTACCCCGAGAGACAATAACATGTCTGTTCTCTCTCTGTCTGTTTTCTCTCTTTCCCCTCGTTCCCTTTCATTTGCTCTCTCCCTGTTTCATCCCTCCCTCCCTCACCATACCTCATCTCCAGGATGACCATCTGCGACCTCTACACCATGCCCCGGGTGGCTGAGCCTGTCTGGTTGACTATGATGTCTGGAGCATCAGAGAAGAACCAGCTCTGCGGTCACTTCATGAGGGAACTCTCCCTGCTGATGGAGCAGACCTCAAAGAACCAGTTGAGTGTCTCCTTGTCCTCATACCTGATTAACTTCCAGTTGGTGAATTTCTAAAAATGTCACGCAAATGTCACGAGTTTAAGAGGTTGTCTCCTCAAAAGAACTTTATCAAATACATCTTCAAACAATACCACGTCAAATAGAACCTTAGTAAATAATGTTTTCAGTAGTTGTGTGGCTACAACAAACTCACTAATAGTAGAAACCAGCCTGTCCACCTATTTTGATTTTCTCTGAGCTGAAAAGCAGTAAGAAAGAAGGCATGAATCAAGCTCACATACTTAAAGAGGGAAAGAAATGCACAAAAATGTTACACATGCGCTTCTCTTTCCACATCTTTGTTTGCTTGTACTTCAGTGACAAGCTTATCAACAGAGAAACACATGCAGATTCACACACACTATTCATTCTCTCCCTCACAAACCCCTTTCTTACACTTAATAGCACACTCACACACACACACACACACGAACACACACACGCACACACACACACACACACACACACACACACACACACACACACACACACACACACACACACACACACACACACACACACACACACACACACACACACACACACACACACACACACACACACACACACAGACATAACTGAGCTAACAATCTCATTACGCTCAGGCATACAAGGCGCTAATAGCCCGCTAATGCTAATTGAATGAAGATGTTAGAGGAGCCAGGAAGATGTGGAGCAACAACAGCATCTTATGAAGACATCATGTTACATTCTAGAGCGGGGGTGTCAAATCCTGGTCCTCGAGGGCCCCCATCCTGCATGTTTTAGATGCTTCCAGCTCATCATCAAGCTCTGCAGAAGCCTGATAACGATCCTGATCACGTGAATCAGGTGGAAGAGGGACACATCTAAACCATGCAGGATAGTGGCCCTCGAGGACCAGGACTGCCCACCCCCGTTCTAGAGGGCAGTGTTTCACTCTCAGTTTGGAGCCTTTGGGCATTTCTTTTCCTCCCATGCATATTTTCTTCCCTACTACCGAGTCTCATCTGTCGCAGGCGGCGTTATCTCAGGAGACCATCGCTGTGAGGAAAGACTGCAGAATATAGAATAGTAAAACATGCAGTCACGTTTGGAATCTGTATTTTTCCCCCCCACACCAAAACACAAACTAAATAATACTGTGTGTGTGAATAAACAAGGACGGCTCAGGTACTGCTGCGACCCTGAGATGCCTGGTTCTTAAGGAATGGTTCTGTATTGTTGGCAGATGTTCTGTTTGAAGACTGATTGATAATATATTCAGCTGATCGGTTTAATACTTTAAGTCCTAGTGCGTCATCGGCGGCAAACACACTTTGGAATACCGTCATTATGTCACAGTTTGCGTTATCGGAAAAAATCTAGTAATATAGACAATATAGTGTCATTACGGTAATTTTACGGTAATTTAATCCAGCGGATTCCTGGGGGGCACGAATGAAATTACTGTAATGACCATAATGGCAATGTCGTTGCGCTTTACAGCCTATATAGTGTCATTACGGTAATTTTACGGTAATTTCCTTGGGGGCATGAATTAAATTACCGTAATGACTGTAATGGCAATGTCGTTGCGCTTTACAGCCAATATGGTGTCATTACGGTAATTTTACGGTAATTTCATCCAGCGGATTCCTGCGGGGGCACGAAAGAAATTACCGTAATGACACTATATTGGCTGTAAAGCGTGTTGGATTTTTTCCAATAGCACAAACAGTGACATATTTACGGTATTCCAAAGTGCACTTGCTCAAACGTGTCACCGGTGACGCATTATGACTTAAAGTGTTAAGATATGGATGAGCTGTCATTCCAATGTCATTACCATAAGATCACATGAATGTGTTCTAGTTCTGCACACCTTAGAGTTTATTTTTGAGGTTTTGGAAGGAACATGTATGTCCTGTCTTTTGAAATAACACTTATTACACTCTGATAATAAACAATAAATCGTAAATAACTGCCAGATATTGAAAGTTTCTTCTGAACAAATGTGCACCAGCACTCACAGGACATTTTCTGACCCTTTTGTAATCAGAAAAAAAGACCAGGTGGACGTTCTGAGGCTCTTATAGGGTTAATATTTTGGTACAGAACGTCTGTAAATGCAGCTTCGTGTGACCTGATTATCTTGTTGTGATGTATCTTGTGAAGGAGACCTTGATCTCAATAAGACTTCCTCATTAACTGAATCTATATTTACTGCGTTCTTATGTCTTATTTAAGCACTTCAGGTTCTGTGTACTTAACAGTAACAGCAGGTAGCAGAACACAAGTAAAGGTATTTGACCAACGCTGTATGTTTTTATTCTATATAACTGAGTCGTGCCCACAGGTAAGGCCTCTGAATGGTTCCTTTTAACCCTTTAAGACCTGAGCCTCAAAATGTCCACCTGGTCTTTGTTTCTTATTCTGATTACAACAAGGTAAGAAAATGTCCTGTGAGTGCTGGTGAACATTTTGTCGTTGCGCTTTACAGCCAATATAGTGTCATTACGGTAATTTTACGGTAATTTCATCCAGTGGAATCCTGGGGGGGCACGAATGAAATTACCGTAATGACACCATATTGGCTGTAAAGTGCAACGACATTGTCATTACGGTACTTTTAAGGTCATTTCATCCAGCGGATTCCTGGGGGGCAAGAATGAAATTACCGTAAATTGCCTGTAAAGCGCAACAACGTTCGTATCCGAATTAAATTACCATAATGACACTATATTGACTGTAAAGCGCAACGACGTTCGTATCCAAATGAAATTACCGTAATGACCGTCATGACAATGTCGTTGCGCTTTACAGCTAATATAGTGTCATTACGGTAATTTTATCCAGCGGATTCCTGGGGAGGCACAAATGAAATTACCGTAATGACACCATATTGGCTGTAAAGCGCAATGAAAAAATGGGCACAATAATGTCGTTGCGCTTTACAGCCAATATAGTGTCATTACGGTAATTTTACGGTAATTTCATCCAGTGGATTCCTGGGGGGGGAGACGAATGAAATTACCGTAATGACACCATATTGGCTGTAAAGCGCAACGCCTCAGCTTTTAGAAACCGTTGGACTTTTTTCCGATAGCACAAACGGTGACATATTTACGGTATTCCAAAGATAGATAGATAGATAGATAGATAGATAGATAGATAGATAGATAGATAGATAGATAGATAGATAGATAGATAGATAGATAGATAGATAGATAGATAGATAGATAGATAGATAGATAGATAGATAGATAGATAGATACTTTATTTATCCCGAGGGAAATTCAAGATTTTTTTTACTGTTTACACTAGTTTAAACAGTTTAAGAGTTGACGTCTTACGTTGGTAGGCCATCTGTCCACCCAGGACCGTCCAGAACTGCTGGGTGTCTGGACCCTGTGGGTTAACTCCTTCCTCGATGGTCTGCACCTGGTTCGCCCTGCAGCCCATGTCCTTCTTTGTCTGGATGTAGGTGGCCAAATCGATTGCCTACAGACAAGAAACAAAGATCTACTTGTCAGCCTTTAATGGTGACAGAAAAACAAGAGCTCAGTGTCTCATATTCTCATGATGATGTTTATATAAACGACAAGGAAATTAAACTTTTTGTGATTAATCCAGGAACGGTGAAATTACCTCTCAAGCTAATTTAGAGAGAAGGTGCATCTTAACCACTGAGTCACACACTGAAGACAACACGAGGTTACTGTGAACTTGACTGTTACTGAGCTTTTTGTGCATAAAATCATAATGAAAAATGAGTAAACAGCGCAGAACAAGGAGGCGGAGTAGAAAAACAAATGTTTATTAGAAAGTGTCTAGACAGAGCTCCGTTGGGGAAATGGAAGAGGCGGAAAGCATGTGTCTGATGAGGAGCACAGATGGGTATATGTGCCCGTGTGTGCAGAGAATGAAAATCAGAGGCAGAATCATCAATGAATCATCTTTGTTCGAACGCTAATATTGCAGCAGCAGCTTTGAAGACACCAGACAGAGCGATAATAATCACCTTAGCTTTCTCAATGACGTTGGAAAACTCTCCGATCCAAACAAAGCAGTGCTCTGGAGTGACCAACAGGAAAGAGTCTCCGCTGTTCAGAGAGGACGCTCTGGGCTCCACTAATCTGGTCTGAACGTGGCGACGACCTGCGAGAAACAAAGTCAGAAACATTAGTTCATAGCAAGCAAACATTTTTACAGGAATAAATTGGCTAAAGTGAAACCCATTCTTTCCTGGCAGCACATTGAGATTTTAATCCATGCTTTTATCACTAGTCGCTTAGACTACCGCAATGCGCTGTATGTTGGGCTCAGTCAAGCATCACTTGGTCGTCTACAACTTGTCCAAAACGCTGCTGCTCACCTTCTAACTTGCACAAGAAAACGAGAGCACATTCTCCCTCCCTATCCTTCCCCCTCCCTATCCCAGGGGGTTTTTGGTTCCTTCCCACCGTTGCGGACTGCTTGCTTATAGGGAATCCAAAAGCGATTTTGGATTGTTGGGTTTTCTGTTTCCTGTATTATTCTTCCTTATGATGATAAGCGCTATGTGATGACATGTGTTGTAAATATGCGCGATATAAATAAAATTTAATTGAATTGAATTGAATAGCAAGGTTGGCAATTTGATCCCTGGCCCCTCCACATGGGCCTTGGGCGAGACAAAGCTAAAGTTTCTGCCAGTGGTAGGCGATAACCTTACACGGCAACTCTG
>OMNN01028461.1:0-11193 GCA_900302755.1 Chromis chromis | reverse complement strand
ATTACTATAATTTGACGGACTAAACACAACAAAACCAACAGCAAATGTCTAACCTGAGATATTCCCAACTTTTCAGTGCTACTCTGTCGTCTTCAGCTCTTTCCTTTCATGAGAATATGAACCAACATCTGATGACTAACCCTGACATTATGGTCTATATCTGGCCAACACTTTGTCAGCTATACCTGCCTCCTGCAGCGAAATCCTGTATGTTCCCTCATTGATCTCTACAGGTGGTGAGTCTTTAAACATCATTAGTTGGAGTATAGTTTTTTATATCCAGAATACATTTAGTGGGTTTTCTGAGCCAGAAGCATCGGCATCTGTTCCAGGTGGATCATTGGTGTTGATCTACAGCCTACTGGGACTCACAGATGTGTATTTCCTGCAGTAAGACTGTAAATAAATCCCACTTATTGCCCCTTTGGGTTCAGTTTGTACTTTAATTAACTATACATTATCCCAGTCAGTCTCGTGGGCGATTATCTCCGCAGGCTGCCCAGTCCAATATACCGTGATTCAATACTAAATCAACAACAGAGCTTCAGGGGGGAAAATGTGGAGAGGAAACACAGCAGAGAGTGGGGATATTAACCGAGAAGCCAGAGGTGGACTTATTCCAACAACTTTATTGACGTTAAAGCTTCTTTTCTGTTTTTGAGTTCAGTATAAAGTCTGAGAGAAGTCTTCGTTTACATTTTGGGTCTCTTTTTAATTAGCTTAGCCAATCCACTTAGCTTAGCATCTCTTCTTGGTTCTTTTTGTGTTATTTTGCACTAATTTTGCAGCTATTTACGTTAATGTTTTGGTATTTTACTGTGTGTTTGCAGCGGTTTTACATCTGTTTGTCCTTATTGTTGTCTTCAGTCATTTTGTGTGTCTTTTTAGTTGGTTCAGTCCATCTATTGTGGTTTTTGCGACTCTTTTTGGTATTTTTTCCTTTTTTGTGCATCTCTGTGGAGTCATTTTGTGTCTCTTCATAGTATTTTTGTATCTGTTTGTGCTCATTTAGTTTCTTCCGTTGTTGCTTCTTTATTTTTGTAGGTCTTTTTTGCGTCTCTTTGCAGCCCCTATCTTCAGTCTGTTCCATCCATTACCAACACCTCCAGTAAATAATGTTGGGATCTACGATCAATGATCAGGATGAATGTGTTATAATTAAGAGTGCTTTGCTAACTATAGTTCTTGCAGTCTGAGAAATAATTAACAGCATATTAGGTGAAGCCCTGAGTGGAAAAGCACTGGGTAGGTTGTTTCTGTCTAACTCTCTGTTTGAGCAGGTATAAAGGAGGATGCGGTTTACAACAGTTTAACCATAGATTGAGGAAGTGAAGCAGCAGTTATGTGCTATCAACAATCTACCTGAAGAAGAGGAGATAACAACCGAAACTCTGTGAGCGCAAGATGAAGGAGAGGTTGGACCAGACACCGAGGGACCAATCAGTGATCAGTAGCACATTTCCAAACTTATACAACCATGTAATAGTATAAATATACTGGGTCAGGGGAAGACAGACAGTCAGACTTGGTGCCCTGACATTAATTTTGTTGGTGTTAGGAACAGATAGTTTGACCCAGAGCTCTGTATGCTATATTCAACTATTTGCTAATAAATATATTGAGTAAGACCTAAATTCCTTCTCCTATTGCTTCATTCAACGAACATGCAGGAGGCATCTCACACATAGGTTGATTTTGTTGGTAGATTGAGATCGCACTCCGACACTGAACCTTCCAGATACAGGTGTCTTGGTATTACAATCGCTTGACACACGTTCACCTCACTCCGATGATCTCTAATTCACTAATTGTGTGACTTACAGTACTAATTGTCACTTATGCGATCACTTATATTATGTTTTTTTTTTTAATAACTTGAAATTAATTTGTGGAAATCTAGTGGAAAATAGAATTTCTTTGAACATTTTTGTCAAAAAAAGCCAAAGGAAACTGATCATGATTTAATGTTGAAACGTGTGAAGGAGAAAACTTCCCAAAGGTGTGAATATGTTCTGTATGTTCTGACATTTGTTTGAATTTCTGCCATTATGCTTCATAATGAGGCATTTGGAAGCTAAATGGTGTTAGAGGGGTTTGTCCAATTATAGCCCTCCCTGAGCCTGGTTCTGTCGGAGGTTTTTTTTTTTCCCCTCCCCATCCCAGGGGGTTTTTGGTTCCTTCCCACCGTTGCGGACTGCTGCTTATAGGGAATCCAAAAGCGATTTTGGATTGTTGGGTTTTCTGTTTCCTGTATTATTCATATATTATGATGATAAGCTGCGCTATGTGATGACGTGTTGTAAATATGCGCTATATAAATAAAATTGAATTGAATTGAATTGAATAGCAAGGTTGGCAATTTGATCCCTGGCCCCTCCACATGGGCCTTGGGCGAGACAAAGCTAAAGTTTCTGCCAGTGGTAGGCGAGCACCTTACACAGCAACTCTGCTGACATTGTTGTGTGTGTGAGAAACACACTGCAAAGCGCTTTGTGGAACGCAGATAAGGTTAAAAGGTGCCGTATAAGTGGAGACCATTTACCATTTACCATTAAATCAAATGTGCTTTTGCTTGAAAGCACGTCCAAAGAGACTTCCAGAATCATATCTGTGCTGACAATGGCTTTATTCACCCAACCACTGAAGAAAAGAGGTGTGTGTACGTCCTGAATCAAATTGGAGGTATCAAGGCAAGAAAAAACGTCTTTCGTCCCATCAGTCAGGACTCACACAACATTAGCACAAGCATCAAGTTATTCACAGTAACATAACTCACAGTATATACAATTTGTAGTAATGGTTTTACACAAGTAGAGTGTGTCATATACTGTGAAACTTGGCAGCTCCTCTGACACCAGCCACCCACACTGACCATGTTACTGTTGGCAATGTACATAACCTCTGCCTGCTCTGTATAAGTAAACAACTTGTAAAGCTAGTATACTTTAAGAAATAATAGCTCTTATTCATAACTTGGCACGATGAGGAAAGATAGATTTGATAGTAACAAATGTGTGGCACAAATCGGTACATCTACGTGTCTGTTGTTGGGTGTGACAAGGTCGAACTTCCTGCTTTCTGTGAAGGATTGTAGAAGAAGGAATCTGAGAAACGACTGCATGTCAAAAAGGTCAAACGGATCGACGAGGCAGCCAAGGATACCGTGACAGCAGAGGTGATGAAGAAGACAGAATAAAGCAGAGGTTGAGAGGAGAAGAGGGAAAATCAGGGGTTGAGGTAGTAAGGTATAGAGACGAGAGTGAGACCGGAGAGAGGCGATGATGGAGGTGAATGATGAAGAGAGTGACAGAAGTTAAGAAGGTAGAGGATGTGTGGAGGTGAAAAATAGGATGAAACAAGGACAGGGGAAAGAGACGAAAACAAGGAAAATAAAAAAGGTAAGAAAAGTTTGAGAAAGGTGTGACGACAGGTGGATGGAGTGAAATGACGGGAAGGGGGGTCATCCCTATGTTCCCCAGGTCCCCATTTTTCCTAAAAAGGGTCCTATGTTCCCCGGTTGCAATACATTCTGGGGAACATAGGTCCCTCTTTCTTAAAAAAGGGTCCTATGTTCCCCGTTTTTACTAAAAAGGGTCCTGTGTTCCCTGTTTTTACTAAAAAGGGTCCTATGTTCCCCGTTTTTCCTGAAAAGGGTCCTATGTTCCCCGTTTTTACTAAAAAGGGTCCTATGTTCCCCGTTTTTACTAAAAAGGGTCCTATGTTCCCCGTTTTTCCTAAAAAGAGTCCTATGGTCTCCGTTTTTACTAAAAAGGGTCCTATGTTCCCCGTTTTTACTAAAAAGGGTCCTATGTTCCCCGCTTTTACTAAAAAGGGTCCTATGTTCCCCGTTTTTACTAAAAAGGGTCCTATGTTCCCCGTTTTTACTAAAAAGGGTCCTATGTTCCCCGGTCACACACAAAGCAGGGAACATAGGACCCTTATTTAGAAAAAGGGTCCTTTGTTCCCCAGTCCCATACAAAGCGGGGAACATAGGACCCGGGGAACATCGGACCCGGGGAACATAGGTACGCTCCCCGGGAAGGGATGACCCACATGATAGCGTCGATGATAGTCACACATGTGTTTCAGAGGTATGCAAAGGGGGGTCGATGGACGGAGCAGCTGAACCTTGATCTCATTAACATGGTTTGGACCGACTGGCAAACCCCCCGGACGTGCCAGGACATGTGTGCAACCGAGCAGCAGAAGCGGCAACATTTTGTACTCCTTCTGCCGCAATAAAACATAAGAGCCGAGCGGGTGAAATCAGCGGTAACGGACAACAACAAGTACAAGCGTATAAACAAAAGAAACACACGAGAGAATGGAGCGTACATGCCGGAAAAAAAACTAAAAAAAGGAACAAGAAAATCACCAACAGCTGAGAGCCAGTTGTCTTATGGTAATTAAGCCCATATTTTAGCCTCATAAAGTCAAGGATGAACAACATTAAAGGCAGATGTGGTTTGTTGATTGCAGTTTTTGATTGTTTTTATTGTCAGAATGATTCAGTTTTAAGACGCTGATGGAGATTCTGTTCTCGATTTGGGAGCTTTGAAATCTCAGCGTCAGGAGTGATCGGTAAAAGTGAATGATTGAGGGATAGAACAGGAAGACGACGGAGAAATTAATAAAGATAAAAAGGTTGTAGACACATACATGCATAGTTTTACCTAATTAAATTTTTTTTTGCATAACATCTGAAGTGTTCCTTTCCTTTCTTCTTAGTTCTTTTAAGTGCCATATACAATATTTCGCTGTGATAAATTCTCTCGGTTTGAAGAAGGCCTGGAAGCCATCTGTTGGGCTTATTTCAAAAAGAAAAAAAGAAAATAAAAGGAGAGAGCATGCGATTCCTCGTGTTATCAGACTTTGTTTAACACTCGTAAGATACAACAGCGAGAGAGCCTTGAGGTGTCGGGCCGAGACCGACGGGGAAAAAAAGAAGAAGAAAAAAAAAAAGACCAACAACAACAAAAACAGCTATAAACAGAAAACAAGAACAGCGGGGTGGACAGAATGAAACACTTGTGGTAAAGTGAGAGGGTGGGAAACAAAGGGGAAGGAGGAAGAGAGGCAGATGAACGCAGATCAGGGAGAAAGACAGCGAAGTATGAGGAAGAAGGGGAAGTGTAATGAGGCTTCAATTAGTAAGGATCAGACATCTGTAAAGAAGGTTGGTGTCTTTAATCAGGATTGAAAATTGAATCCACTATTCTGGTGGAAGAAAAACAAAGGCTTTAACATTTTTGATTAGGATTGCTGATCTCCGTGTCGACGTGAAATAGAAAAAAAAAAATCTAATTGGTTTATGTGAAGCAATAATCCTTCCCTATTTTTAAACCAAGCAAGTCGTACATAATTGCCTTGCTTATGTTGCACATTATCATGGCATTATTATTTTAAAAAACACATATTTCACTTTGTGTCAGTTGCATTTGACAAAAGCTGCAGTTCCTCGAATGGCCACTTGAGGCTGACTCCAAAAGCAAATGAACCCCACAGACCCCTATTTTAAAATGGCCAACTTTACAGCAGGAATAAACACGTTTTCAGCTCGGTGCAAAAAACTATTTTGGTCTCGATAGCTAATTTTACATTTCATGACAACTGTACCAGTGGTGAATCTTTATAAAAATGACCTATTTCAATTGTATTAAGGCTTCAAGTTTATTTATTATTATTTATAGCATCGTTTTAGATTTATGCACTTATGTGATTATTTATTTCTTATTGTTATATGGAAATGTTTGTTTTATTGTTTTTATGATTCTATGTACAGCACTTTGGAGACGTTTTTGTTGTTTGATGGTGCACATCTGTCACTCAGCAGCCATAACTTCAATCCAATCCATTTTATTTGTATAGCACATTTAGAGGACAGTGCATGGTCTGCATGGTCCACCTCTTTGCCTATTTTTAGATTAGCCACGAGTTAGGGGGGAGTCATGCACTACAAAGATGGCCACGGCCGGAGCCACTCCACTGTGCTTCAAAGCGGCTCTTTAGGAAACCTACGCAAGCCGACACGGAAGGCTTGTCCATTTTAATATGCAGTCTGTGGTCGTGGCATCCATGGAAACCACAAACATTAAGTTCAAACAGATGAAGAGCCTCTCGGGCCTGGGGTTCTTCAGCATTTTAGGATACACACTGTGTTGGGCTGTCAGTTTGGTACAAAGTTTGGCCTTCTGATGCTGGTTCTGGCACCGCAGTAGAACAGGGGTTTGACAACAGAGCAGTGCGAACAGTCCTTCAGGGGGTCATCCCTATGTTCCCCAGGTCCTATGTTCCCCGTTTTTCCTAAAAAGGGTCCTATGTTCCCCGTTTTTCCTAAAAAAGGGTCCTATTGTTATGGAAAATTATAAAAGCTATTAATTTCTTATAATACGTCATAGAAATGTTTGCTGTAACCAATGTCTCTGTGTGTGTTCTGCTAAAGTTATTAAAATTAACTGTGCAAAACAATCTATCCAATTTGCAAAGGCCTTGAAAGGGAACAACGGCCTGGATGTGTCCGAGGAGGAGAAAGTGCCTAATGTTCCTACCAAAGATACAAAATAATTAACTGTTTGCCTTTTATAGACAATTCTGTTTTCTACCCTCGAGAGAGAGTTGTTGGTTCCCGCAGGTGCATTTTCTCTCTCGATGCAGCTGGAGGGGAAGTCCATACCGAGATAACGCTCACTGTATAAAAAAGCTTGTCTTTTCTATTCTCTTTGCACACCTCCACAAATGCTTGTCAGATGCGTGACGTGTGTCTTCAAGGCTTTGAATAAAACACCATAAAGACAACTTTGGATTGATAGAGTTTATTTCATTGTAGTTATTAATGATATTTTTTCCACAACACTATGTTCCCCGTTTTTCCTAAAAAGGGTCCTATGTTCCCCGGTTCCATACAAAGCGGGGAACATAGGACCCGGGGAACATAGGTATACGCTCCCTCATTCATCTAGCGGTTCATTTTTAATACTCATGAACAATGACCCAAAAGTAATCCAGGTACTTAGATGCAAATGCAGACGCCAACAGACTAAAGGTTAAGATGAATTTAATCGCAGCCAGTTTGCAACAGCCAGGCAGACATCATGCAGACAAACAGCGGGCAGAAGGAATATAAAAACCAAATTGGCCGGGCCACACAAACACACGGTGTCAGCTCTCCAGAAGCAGGACTCATGCTCTATATGTCCACAGACACTAATTGGATTATAAGGTGCAGCTGGGGAGGCAGGCATCAGGTCACGGAGGCAGGTCAGGAGACGGGACGCAGGTGTGAAGGGCAGAGAGACACTCTGGGGTCAGAAAAACAGAGGCAGGAGATACTCGGTGTGATTTACAATCGGCAGGATCAATGCGTTCGCCAAGGACACCGAGAAGTGCAGCATCATTGCAGAGGACTTCAGGATGAATAAAAAGGTTGCAGCAGTGTCAGGGAGTGCATCTATAGCACTGATAGAGGATGGGTGTCTCACTCAAGGACACTTCAGCAGGGTGGATATTTGCCAGTAAGGACCTTCAAGGTATGGCCTGCTTACTATTCCATCTTGGTGCTGCACACATCAGGAACTTCTAAACTTTTTCAGAGAGTCTTGATAAGTGGCCCATTACAAAGAGGACTCTCAATCCGTCAGACGGGGGGGTCTAGTAATGCTGTAGCCTTCCTTCACAGTGGGTAATGTCCAGTCGTTCAAACACACTGGCACAATTACACCGAGCTTTTTTGCAATTCCCACACAGACGCGCACATACAAAGTGGTTTAAAATGGATTAGAAATGACAGATGTGCACGGCATTCAGATGACTTTGGGAAGCATTAAAATAGTAAAGGAAGTAGGTTTTCTGCATTAGTTTTGGAGAACATTAACAGAATGCGAGCCAGAAGCCTTTGTAAGTGTGGTGGAGCTACTTTTAAAGGAAAGTCTGAATCTGAATATCAATTTTGTCACTTCTATCCAGAAGAAGATGGGGTCTCTTGATGCTATTCACACTCGATTCCCTACAGATGCTGGCATTGTGTCCTTCAAGTCGTCTGGCTAGATTTTTTTCTTCCCCTCTCACGCCTAAAAAAAAAAAGCATATAGTTTCTAGTCAGACATGGCGAAAGTACACCGAGGGGCCAATCACCCGGCACCCAGCAGCTGACTCGGGGTTCGCCATCAGCATGACTCGGGACTGATTGCCTTTTTGGATGGCGTCTAGACATTTACATAGCGTCTGCGGCCAGCGTGAGTGCAAAGGGGGAACCATTTCTGAGACCAGCTGCGGGATAGAAAAGCGCAGGATCGGATGTGAAGGGTTGAGTGTAACACCCACTGGCAGCAACGCCTGAGAAGGGCTCAGAGGCATCGGAGGGAGAAGGGCCGGCACGGACATCGAATGTGACACGCGAGAAACATGACCGGGAGTGGCGGGATGGCACAGTTGGACGAAGCCAGACGTCCCGAGATCCCCGCCTGAAGTTGTAAGTATCTCCCCCTACGAACACGCAAGCACATAATGTTGGTATTTAACTAAATGTACACACGCAGCACTTAATATGTGCAGAACGCTCGGATTAAATATCCCCATATTCATGTTTTCCGTGGTGATATTTGCTGCTTGGCGTCCACATGCCAGTGTATCGGGGAGGGTGCCAACTCATGTTTATATATGAGAATGGATTTGTGTGTCCCTTTGTGCGGTTGAGAGTGACAGATCGGGAGCAAGGGAACTTTTTTTTTTTTTTTCCCAGTGTTCAACTCCGTGTGCGGTTCGAGCTAAAATGTTGAAATTAAAAATTCAAATTAAGGAATTAAAACAGCTATTCATGTGAGAAGAGAGCCGGAGCGCCGGATTCATTCGCCTCACACCATCACGTCTCATATGACTCGTTTAATCATTGTATAGTATGCTGTCATCTTTCATTATGTGAGGCAGTACATTACGCCGTCCTTTCAGGCAGTACTTCTTGAATAAAACACCACAGCTGTGTTCTAGTTTCAGACTACATAGTGCGTTTATATTAAAGCAGTGGTTCTCAACTCAGGACCCACTATGTCTCTATTAAAAACGGTCGCGACCCGAATTTATTGAAGTTTGCTGTTCTTGTTAACAAATGAAGGTATATTTGGATGTAGTCTCAATGCATTTTGATACAGCTTGAGAAAATTTTGGCTTATTTTTTGCTCATTTTTGGTATATTTGGACACTTTTGCCAAGCTTTGGGCCTATTTTTGGCCCATTTTTGACAGATTCTGAGCACATTTTGGTAAATTCTGGCCACATATTAGCATCAATTTCTCCAATAAACTGGCAGAGCCAAATCTTTTAACACAGTTGATCCATACATTCTCTGCAATCGCCTCCATGAGTTACAGGTGAACCCCTCACTAACACTTTGGATAAAGCACTTCTTACAGAACCAGCCTCAGCATGTGATAGTCAATGGTTTTAAATCTACAAACATGATTTTAAACACTGGAGTCCCCCAGGGTTGTGTTTTATCACCTGTTTTATTTTCCATCTACACAAATAATATAACCAGCAACACCAGTAATACCTCACTTTTTAAATATGGAGATGACATGGCCCTCGTCGCTCACATCAAGGATGAGAACTCTCTATCTGCATACCATGCACAGGTAAACAGCTTGATGTCCTAGGTTGAAGAGAGCTCTTTGGAGCTTAATGTCTCCAAGACAAAAGAACTGTGCTGTGGAGGAGGACGAACACCTGACCCCCACCACCCTCTCTTCAACCCCCTGATACTTAATGGACAGACTGTGGAACAGGTAGACACTTTCAGGTACCTTGGCGTTGACATTGACAGGTCTCTGTCCTTCTCCAAACACACTGACTCCATCTACAAAA
This sequence comes from Chromis chromis, assembly GCA_900302755.1. Taxonomy (NCBI): domain Eukaryota; kingdom Metazoa; phylum Chordata; class Actinopteri; family Pomacentridae; genus Chromis; species Chromis chromis. Next base: position 1,338 of record OMNN01028461.1, on the reverse strand, counting down.
AGGCAAATCAGCGCCTGTTCCGGGGTATGCTTCTGCGACCCTCTAAAAATGGCTTCGCGACCCACTTTTGGGTCCCGAAGTTGAGAACCACTGTATTAGAGTGTCCAAATAGAGTCAAAATATTGAAATAAAATGTATTCAATTGAAATCGTCTCAAACTTACATATTGAATGAAGTCTCTAAATGCGTTACACTGTGATTTTTACTTGCATTTCCAGGTAGTAATAAAAAAAAAAAAATGCTGTAACAAAAGTTCTGAATTAAGCTTGTACATTTACTGTATTCATCCATCCATCCATCCATCCATCCATCCATCCATCCATCCATCTGGTCCCTTATCGCAGTCAGAGCCACGGTTCGATAACTCTTCTCTTGTCGAAGGTTTAAAAAAAATAAAAATAATGGTTTTATTATTGTTATTGTTATCATATAATTGCTTTGGCAACAACAGCTCCTAATGGTTCATGTAAAGCACAACCGAAAATTTAATTTGAAATTGAGTTGTTCGTATACCGAGAGGCAGCCAGAGGAAGAAAAAAAAAAAACTAAGAGACACTCATTGTTCTGCCTTGGCAATAGCAAGCTGTTACTGGCGCCAAATACGAGTCAAGTGAAATAGAGACAAAGGGGAAGAGATGGACGGAAGAAGAAAAAACTTAGATACAGATGCAATGAAAGACAGAGAGGAAGCAAGAGGTTAAAGAGAGGTTGAGGAAATGTAGAAATAAAGTTGTACGCAAATACAGAGTGAGGAGAAGACGGCATTTATAAGTCAGAAGCAGGGAATCTGGGGCTGGTCTAATTACAGAATACATGTCAAGTCCCTGCACACACATCTATCCACAGACTCACACACACAGCGTCCCTCCAGAGTGCCCTCCAATCATGTCAGAAACAAAGCTATCATCATGCCGGCGATACTGAGATTGGATCAGTGGAGAGTAAGAGGAGTGTTGGGGGGGGTCACATGATGGATCAATATGTACGGTGAGAGAAACAAAGAGTGAGAGGGTTGGATGGGAGAGAACAAAGAGAAGATGGAGAAAAAAAATATGGTTTTCCAGCATTGGCTGCAGCTGAGGTCACACGCTCATCAAGTTACTTTTTCCTGCCAAGAGAAGTAACTGAGTGATAAAAAAAAATATATATAGTTATGGGCAAATTTAATTGAATGTGTAATATACTGTAGGTAGTCTTGCAGAGGCAGCCAAATTCTCTCAAGCTCACTGGAGCGCGAGGTTGTATATTAACTGGTGGCTTGTGTATTTATCGTGATTAAATGTGCGTGTGTGTGTGTGTGTGTGTGTGTGTGTGTGTGTGTGTGTGTTACAAAGGGGC
>OMNN01028460.1:0-20925 GCA_900302755.1 Chromis chromis | reverse complement strand
CCACCAGCCCTATACTCTTTAAGCAGCCCTTTAATACTTTCTACCTTCCTACATTACTTCATTAGAGGTAGGGCTATACAGTATATCAAAAAGAGTATTTCAAAAAATAATCATAATGTAAATAAGCAAAGTGTAACAATATTTTATTTATCATGATTTTTACCCATTTGATTTTATGGCAACCTCTTGGATATACACTAACCAGCACAACATTAAAAGGAAGGGTATAACGCTGCCACTGGCTGCTCATACGTAGCTTTCTTCCTCCCTTCCACTTTCTGCATGTCACCATTTTTGAAATTATTGTTTCCAATAGCAAGCAGCAACCTACACAATGCTTCTCTACATGGGGATTACATTGCAATCGCATGTTTATCTGCTTGTTTGTACATATCTGAACAGCATAGCTTTTTTTCCCCAAGCCATAAACATGAAAGCCATGGATGCCATTGGATGCATGGACACTGGACCTCTTTAGGTGTGTTGTGGTCTCTGGTACTGGGTCATCTTTTGTGTCCTGTGGGTGGCAGGGTGGGTCCTCCGATGTTCGGTCCTGTTGTAAGTAAATTCAGCGAATACTCAATCTGAAGTCAGGAGGGTGGTAATAGAGAATGTCATTGCCATGAAGAGGTGTACATGGTCTGCAACAATGTCTAGGTGATTCCTAGCAGAACATTGTATTGGAACAAGACAATCAATGTTAATCTGTTCACCTGTCAGTCATTTTAATGTTGTTACCAGCGCATTACTGTCTGTCACTTACATTATTTCACATCCCTTTACACAGGAATTTGTGTTTTGATTGTAGGTCAAACTCAGCTTACATTCACATACATACATACATATGAGATTCTAAGGGCTATTATATAACCAATAAATTAAAGTATACAGGAGGTCACTTTCAATAGGCTGTCACCAAGAATCATACAGTATTTCCATGCCTATCTTCCACCAGAAAAACAGACAACAGCAGTGGCAGAACAGCAGGGCAATAACCTTTACCTTCTGCTGTCAGAAACAAAGCTCCAGTTGATTTCTGCAGTACAGCAATCACATTGCTTTTTCTCCCTCTCTTCCTTTTCTAACCACACACACACACACACACACACACACACACACACACACACACACACACACACACACACACACACACACACACACACACACACACACACACACACACACACACACAAAGACATCCAACAAATATTAAAAATATGTTAGCAGTAAACATTTGCTGTATGATCACTTATTACAAACATATAACTGCAGTCTTTTGTATCACATGTTTTCATGTTCAGAGGTCCTAAAACACGCTAGCAGCGTAAAATAGAAGTTGCAGCTGCCATTTCAGGACCTTTTCTGTAATTTAACAGATGGTCAGACTGAGGAATGAATGAGTTAATGTGTTCATCTGGCATGTGGGACTCCATAAAAAAAGACAAGCTGTTGAACATCTAAGGAGTTTTGCTTGTCTGTAAGAATTCATCAAGCTGTGCACTCTGTAATCTGCTCTTGCTCTGGACAAACATGATCTGTAGCAGACTGAAATCAAGTCAGAATTGTCACAGTCTGCAGTAACTTCTGTGCCATCAAGTCCAACAGGTCGTGTAGAAAGAGCCTGCTGAATTATGCTTCAAATAACAGCAGCTTTGCAGTGATTGCTGTGTGTCTACGACTGGCTTAGTCTCATTCCAACCACATGCTGAATGAGCATTCTCTGAAAAAGCAGGCTCACCACAATGACAACACTGCTTTAAACCATATCATCATTTTCGGATGTAATTTGTGAGTAAATTTTAAACTTACAGCCTGTGTATCATTGTAATTACTCTGCAAGTATGGCATTTACTTAAAGCATACCTGTGATCTGCTTGTTTGCACACAGAGCAACATTCTGAATGTCTAAGATGGAGCAGTCTGCACCTCTGAACCCCGGATCAAAGGCCAAGGGTTCAAATGGACAACAAGGCCCTCGGGGAGAAACTCTGAACTCTTCTCACCTTGATGAGATGACAGAACTAAGTGCGTCAGCAGTGCAGTCTCTCCCTGAAACTGAGCAAGCCACTGGTTGTATTGAATATTTTTACATCACGGGGAGATTTTAATCCACTTATAGCACCAAACATTCTGAGGATCTGAAGCTGTGCTGCAACAAATTCAATTTAGCACCACGGGTAATTCATTTTTGCCCAGTATATCGAGATATAGATGGATATGGAGGTATGGTAGTTCCTCATACAATAGCGATTGAATTTTAAATGAAAGTTAATAGAAGTTTCAGTCATCAAAAAACTCTGAACTTGCTCCGGTTCGTGAACCAAGGGGAGCATTTGTCTGGTATAACAAAGATATATGAGTCCTGCAGTACACAGCTCGCTAGTCTTAATTAGGTAGCGACCATCAAATGGGAATTGTATCATCACATTGGTAAGTGTACCACAACATGCTCGGCCCCAACCTTATACATTTATGAATTTCAATATTAACAGGGGCATAGAATACTTAGAGGAATAATTAATGCCGGGCTAAATTGAGTTTGAAAAGCCTGTGGTTTACCGTGTCATTGGTGCAGACTGTCAGCCAATTGCAGTGGCTGAGGGATTGGGAGGGTCAATGTGTAATGTCCATGCGATGAGTAGTGCTGCTTTATGACTTCCATTTGCTCCATTGCGGGCAGCCTTCCCACTGGTCCTCGCTAATGACGCCTCTCTAATGCTGCATGGAAGAGCAGAGGAGGGTAATGTAAGTGGAGATAGGGGAGCCACTTGGGTAAAAATTAAAACATGATAATTGATAATATTTCAATGTAGCTTAACAGAATTGCTCCATATCATGCTCAAGAAGATTATCAATGAATAATTAATAACACATACACACATTTCTTAATTAAGATGGAGCAGATGTGAGCTTTAAATGTTGATCCGCAGAGTGTGGAGGCTAAAGTGCACAATGAAACAAATGCTGACTATGAAGGTACTACTGGAATTTTGAGCAGTTGAAGGGCCGAGTTATTCTCTAACAATTACAAACTGGGTTGTTTTATTTGGTGTTTTTGTAAATTTAATGTATGACTGAGATAAATGAGATATGATGTCAAAAGCTGCCCTCACACCATATTTCAAACCCTTTGTTTACCCACATCTTCCTTATTGTGGTGATGTAATTAGAAGACTCTCATCTTGTCATCATGTTCAGCCACATTTCCTGAGTGCTTCCAGGGGCTCAAACTGGAGCTCTCATACATACATAATGTCCTGATATGTTTTTAACTGTGTCTGACATGGCCTTTTTAACCTATTAAACTATTACCGGTGCACTTTTTTTTTGCACTGGTATGCTGTTTTATTATTTTATTATTATTTCTGAGTGCACTATAATGAAATAGATGGGTTAATCAGAACCGTTACATCAGGAAAAGTAGTTGTATCACTCTAAAAATAGTCAATTACAAATCAGTACAGTACAAATACAGAAATATATGCAGCTAAATACACTTTATGCGTCAAAAGTAGAAATGCTCTTTAAAGATGTGGTAGACCAAAAATCTGGGGGGAAAAAACAGGAAAACAAAAACTAAAAAATAAGATATCAAAACCTTTATTATTCCCACAATGGGGAAATGTGCATTTTTACAACAGCAAAGGGGATAGACCAAACATTTAAAGAATGTCAGTCGTAAAAAAAGGTTCCTCTGGATGGAAATAACAGGATTGCACATATCAATGGTATTGCATAGATTCTTTCATAAATATAAATTTTAATAGAGAAGTAGTAATATTGCACAGATTTTTATGTATATTCCACCACAATCTGGAAATTTACCTGTAGCCCCTCCCTCTGTTTTCTAAGCCCCTCCCACCAGAAGAGCATAATGCTTTAAATTCAGAAAAATAGTCAAGCTACAAGTCCACATTCATTTAGTGCTTGACCCCTGATTCAATTGTCTCTCTTCTGAGTGAAAATCCTCCATGTAACCAGCTAGACTTTATACTGTTTCATCTGCCGAAAAAGTTCTGTGATTGGATAAGATCTCCCGTCACTAGCTACAATTTTTTTTAAAAAAAAGCCTGAAAACAGAGCCAAGTGGAAGTGCAGATATCTAGTTTCCTTTTTGACCACTTCAGTTACGATCTGCTGAAAGATTAGTATATAATTACAATCTAAGAGTAGGTGTTTTTTTTCCCTTTTCCTCTTTGGACAGTTGAGTTTTGGTCAGAAAAAAATACACCTTTAGTATATTATATTTTCAAGTTTCATCTTAAATAATGAATTGTATTTTATAAACTTCTATGTATTTTTTTAAAATGTAAAATCTTAATCAAAAAGGTAACTAGTAACTACACTGATATTGTATGATAAAAAGTACAACACTTCCCTCCCTGTAGTGGAGTAGAAGTATAAGGTAATATACAAATACTCAAGTAAATTACAAGTATCTATTTAAATAAGTGTACTTAGTTAGTTTTCACCACAGGAGTTAATAGTGGTCCAGACTCAGCTATAGATGAGCTGCAGGAGTCATTCGAGTGAACCTCACAGTGTCATGGTGCTTCAGCTCGAGCGTTGTTGTGCTTCGGAAGTAAAATAATTGCAGGAAGTGAGGGACCCGGCTAAATCGTGCCAGTCTGGGGGAGAGCGGGCAGGAGACAGGAGCTGGACTATTCGGCCATGATGCCTATAAGTGCATTTCCTCTGCAGTGCCCCTTCTGATCCAGCTGTCCCTTATATCATAGATGCTCTGTTTATGTTTGGAAATCAATTGATATTGTGCATGATGGATGAGCTGTTGGCAGACCTGCCCTCTCTTTGGAGTGGAGTCAGAGGTGGCCCGATTTAATGGATAGCTTGTCGGCTTTGAAACTAAATGTGCAACTAGTGAGACATAAAATACACAGCTGGTGGAGGATGGTGTTAACTTACAGATGTGTTACGATATCTACAGTAGAGGAACATGAATATCAGGAGCTGTATGACACAGTAGCTTCTTTAATATAAACTACACTAAAAAGGGATATTATTTATTTCATGCCTCAGAAAGAGTCTATAATGTGCAGATATGAAAACAAACAGGAGTAAATATGTTTGTGAAGACACAATGAGAATCTTTGTTCTCCACACACCAGTGCTGTTGCAACCATGATGCTATGCAAACATTAGGACACATAATAGGTGGATTATTAGCTGCTGGAGTGTCTTTTAATGGACCTGCTAGTGCTTCTGCTTTCTGATAGTCTGGGAAGTATAAGACAGATAGGTGACCTAGATTAGATAAAGCTGTGTGTGTGTCTTCCCAGTCTTATACAAATAGGGAGAGCCCAGTAATAGCCATCGTCTGAACGTGCACTTTCATCCTGGTGCTTTTTCTTGCCTCCAGCGATGGGAGTGGATGACCTTTTACTGTCAACTTCTAACATGACAAATTACAGAGGCTGGATGACCGTGTTTTTTAGGAATGCAAGAGTTCACTGCCTGGTCAGGCCGCTAGCAGGGCAGCGGACCCCTACAATGGAGACAGATGTATTAATTGATAGATAATAGTCATAGATATATCGACTGCAGGCTCCGTATTTTGAGGCAAGAAACGTGATAGTCAAGTAAGCCTTTAAAGGGGTTCACTGTTCCCTCCCCACAGGGGCTGCCGGAGCAGTACAGACCTGCAGAAACTAGATCATGTACCCAACATCAGGACAGATGACTCCTGGGATGAGCCTCCACTCCAAAGGCTTTGTCTGAATGTAAAGACAAAATTAGGTGCAACAATTTCTTCAGAAACAGGCTCGTGTGTGTGTTTCATTTTTTTTCCCTTCATGAGCTGCTGGTGAAAGCTAAGAGGGTGTGTGTGACATGTCTTGGCGAGCGATCCAGAGGTGGCTCACATGGTCTGCTCTGTTGTGTGATGTCAATGCCCTCTTTAATTGGAGATCAGTTGGGCCAAATGCAGCAAGAGCCTTGCTTTCTGACCTCATCGGGCTGATCTGTGCCATCCATTCAGCCCACTCTCTTGCAACCACATCAGTCACCGGCCTGTCAGTTGGCTCAAACAGCTTGTAAGTATTTATTGTGCTGATTATGTGTGCAGCAACTGACTTGCCAAGGGACGGTCTCTTAAGAAGGAGATGCTTACGTAATTTGCAGCACTTCCTGCCAATAGCTGCAGCGGGGTCACTGATACGTTTAGCGCTGACCAGGCCGGCGACTGTACCATCAGGGTCATTCAAGAGCTTTTGTTCGTCTCGTCAGATGTGCAGCCATGTGGAAATCATTACATATTTACTCGCAGTGTGTTCATTCTGTCCCACACAGATTGGATCATTACATATTCCTCATTTGTTCAATGACACTACTGCATTATGCAAATGCTTATTGTAATGGATTTAGTCCCATAGACCAAATATTACTGGTGTAGTTATCACATATTGCAGTGTAGCCAACAGTTAGTGAGCTGAGAAAATGAAACAGAAATTGCCCGGCATCCCATCCACATTTATGGAACTGAGCATTGTGGGGAAAATTATTATTTTATCCCCGGGGTTTTGAAACACTCGTAAACAATCATACAGCTTTCCATGCAAGCAGAAATTCCTGTTGGCTGTGATATTAACTCAGGTTCTATGGGCTTCGGCGCAGTTATCTCATACGAATTAATTACACTCAGTAATACAGTAAGTGTTTGCTGTGTAAAGCTGCATTTTATTTCACTCCTTCGTCATAAACAGCTTTGCCACAGCGGCTGCCACATACAGTGGCCAGTGTTTCCTATTATGAAAGTGAAACTTTGCATTCTAAGCAAAACACCATAAAAGGACAGTGCCAGTGATGTGTAGAGGAGGCTGAGGACTGAACACACATCTGTTTGCTATTTTCACCAGTGAACTGGAAAGACATAGTCCTGGGTGCTTTTATTATAGAGAAACAAATGTTTGGCTAATAAAATCTCTCATGCAAACTGAGGGGCTCAACCACACTGTGGCAATATCACTGAAGGCTACCTAGATTCATGGCTAGTCCTCCAATAAAATAAACAGCCAATAAAACATCAGGCTGGGACTCCCCTGACAGCACTTTAACATCATTACACTTTCAACGAGCTTTCATTGAAAACTTGAATATATATTTGACTGTTCCCTATTACTTGTAGTCGACCACATGGGTCCAGACAAGGTTTTATGGCCTCCTACTTAATATCACATATCTCAATGCTCTGTGTAAAGTGCTGCTAGCTCAGTGAGTGTGAGCATCTTGTGGGGAGATCTGGGGCCGATTTGCGCTCACCATTGCTTACATAAACTCCACTTCCACCTAATCACTCTGACTTGACATCAGTAGCCACAGAGCATATGGTGCATATACATTTTCCGTCCGCAGAGGAATTCACGGGGACCTTACCTTCGTAGGAGGAATTATATCACTGAAATTGAAAAATACTAATAGTCAGAATGATATGATTACTCAATGATAGCAGATTGTGAAAGAACAACTTGCTCATTAACCGAAAAAAAAGAAACATTAAAATGTAATTATGCAAATTATGCTTTATTAAACTGTATTACTGTTTGCACTATGTTTTAAAAAATGCTAAATCACATTCTTTATTTTGTATTTAAAGGAAAATCAAACTTTGGAACAAAGCCATTTTATCTGTGTACAGTAGAATGAATCTGTGCATTCAACAAATGTAATATTATGAGAGGCTAAATGAATCTATAATGTGCAGTGTTGGTTTTTGTAAGATCAAATTTACATGTAATGGATCCAAGAGTCCCCTTTGAACTAGCTGTGCATTTTTTTTCCTTTGCGTTGACACCCACGGATCACTTTCAGGGAGGTTAATCCATCTGACCTCTGCTGTTACTACAGTATTTAACCTGGTGTGTATACAAGGATTTCAAGAGGATTAAGGAGGTCCTTAATAGAGGATTAGCCAAATCCTCATGTTGTCTGTCCCAAACTCTATTACACCGAGGGATTAGACTACCAACAATAGCTGTGGGCAGTTTGGTTAAGAGGGTGGTGTTTAAGACTTGTTGCTCCTCTCGTTCTAATTGGACTTAAATGGCTGAAAAGCTTCACAACTTGGTGTAAAATGCGAAGGCCATGTGCCACTTTCCTCTCAAATCACAAAACACTGGGAAGGTGTGAAAGACGTCACACTGGCACCGTTTTTGCTTTCTTTTTTTTCTTTTTTCTTTTTACAAGTCTGAAGGCTGAATTTTGCTGGTTAAAATCTGTAATTACAAGCTGATGACAGGATTGCACATTCCATTAGTGTGTGGTCCAGTGTGAGTGTAATGTGTGTGTTCTCCTGACACACAGTTATGATGCCAGACTCCCCCTATAGGATCCTAGGGGTACTGCAGTACTCCAGTGAAGGCTGGAAAGTTCCATCCTCACTGATCCAGCATAATTGCAATGGATTGCATTAATAAGAAAATTATTTTAGTGAATCCTGTTATGTCTTTTTCAGTTGTAGCAACTTTTAGCAGAAGCAAAGTAAATAAATAACTCAGTGTGTTGTTTTGGTGCAGTATTGTTTACTTAATTAACTCCAGTCTATCTAAATTCATTACTTTTGTGGAATTGCTTTTCTCAGATTATGTGTCTTGAGACACTCAGCTGCCAGTTTATTAAGTAAATCTACACTAATGCAGTCTAATACAACAGTCCTGCAATAAATCCTACCATCATGAAGCTTGTAATGTTCTGGTTGAAACAGTCAGAGAGTCTTAGATTCAACTTAATGATCATTTTGGTCACCCTTTGCATAGTGATGAAGGAATTATTACATTATACTTTTAGTCATTTAGATCGCGGTGGACAAAATGTTAGAAACATCTCTCAGTATAATGCAACTCACTGCAACAGTTGCACAAACTAGCTTTTAACATGACCACAAAGTTGATTCTAAAACATTGTTGGGAAAAACTGAACATTGTAATTTTCATGGTGGTACATTTTATTGCAGGAGTGAGGTTTGAGACTGCTTTAGCTCTAGCCAGGTGTACATGCTGAGTCAAATCTGAGAAAAATACTATCACAAAATGGCACAATGTACATGGATTTGCTTTAATCATTTGCTGGAACATGTAAATAATGAAAAATGAAACAGAAAATATCTAAAATTACTGTAATATGCTAATAGTTACTACAAACAAATAAGAGAAAAAAGGTATCACCTACAGAGAAATAAAAATTACTACATTAAATTATGTGATAGTGGATGTGCTTAAGCAGAATATACTAGAATGCAGTGATTTTGGCAACATGCATCCTAAAAAATGGCAAGCTGGTCCATATTTAGATCTGTAATATCCTCCAACAGACTATGTTCAGAGTCACTTATCACACAGAAACCTCCCAACAAGAGACACTGAGAGGCCACTTTACTCTACGCCCTAACTCACGCTGTACTGTTTGTTTTTGTGTTTGTCTCTGTGTGTAAGTGCGTGTTTGCTGCCGGGCCAGAGGTGTAACCGAAAGGCCTGCACGCTTCTCTCTCCAGATCATGTTCATCACTGTTTACTCCTCGAGAAACACAACTAACTCAATTTGTTGGCAACTTGCGTTTTAAGGCATCCCGCTTGTCAACTGATATTCATGGAATTTTCAGCGAGGGCTTCACAGTGAGTCAGAGCAGAGACGCAGGGAGGCTGACAGCGCTAATGGCTATAAAGATAAGTGGAAGAATGTTGACGCTTGAGAAAGCCACAGGCAATGGAAGAGGATGAAAGAGAGAGTTCACCACTTAGACCGCTCCCTCACAATGGGGGGACACAACTAGTATTTATCAGCTCCTACTCTTCAAATTACTCCCTTTAAACGCTACTTACAGCAACGAATAAATAAAGCTGACTCAGACAATCCCACAAACCAACAGTGGGTTTGATGATATAATATTAAGACTGTAAATGTTTTCAGCCAACTCGCCTGCAGCTTGAACGTGGATCTGCAGCAGCATCAAGGCATAAATAAGCACAGAGGAGACAGTGATTTTTGCCTGTTGAGGAATGACTTATTGAGATTGGCGCTGCCTGCGTGCTCCTCTCTTTGTCTTTTATCCGTCTTCTTCTCTCCCTCTCCCTCCATCTGCTCCTCTCTGAGGTGCAGCCAAAGTAAACACCATGTTCACTTCTCTCAATCACAGGATCTCTCAGAGGAAGAGGGGGCAGTGCCCTGGCACAGTGCTGGTGGCCGGGCCCGGGGAGTGGAAGAGGAAGTAGGCCACTGCCTTAGAAACATTCTATCATTCCAGCGCCAGGAGGGAATTCACATCTATCAGAGCATGTGCTCGCTAACTCAAGTGCTCCTACTTGACATAAATATTTGCATGACATGGCTTGACACGGGAGATCCTATCATAAGTCATACAAACTCATCATAGCCCATTACAAGCAGCACTCACAGTGACCACCAAGACAGACAGTGGCTAAGTAGAGAATAATGGCTGACTCCTGGCCCGGCAGCAGCTACAGTTACAGAGACATGGGATCATTCTGTCATCACGTTTTTAAACAAAATGTCATCCCAGCTATTAGATTGTCATTTTTAGCTGCTCCGTCACAGCCCTGCAAAAGTCCAGTGACAGATAGTCCTCCTGCTGTATGCCTCTCAGCGGTTATGCGCCTGTGCTTTTTCCCACGTACTTCAACCTTTGCCTGACTGCAGCACACATCACTCTCAATTGTGCTTTGTGTAGCAGCACAAGGAAGAGCCTCTCTGTTATTTTTGGTGTGTGAATGTGTCCGTAAGGTGCAGTGCGTTTCGAGACAGGCCTATTCATTTTACTTTTGTCCATCATCACTTACTGTATTTGAGAGGAAGCCCTGGCTTTCGTGCAGCACAGGGGCCAGTTTGTGTCCAACTTCCTTCATTTAGTAGGAAAAAAAAAATGCACGGTTTGTGACAAAATCAGTGGCTTGTTTTCCTGCTCAGCCAACTCCTCTGATTCAAAGTGTGCGTTACAGATAGCTTTGGCTTGGAACCAGCACGGTTTGCCAAGCAGGTTATCCCGCTGTGCACTTAAACATAAATCTACTGCTAAATAGTAACTCCTAGACATGCAGACAAGTTTGTCTAAGTACCCTGAATAAAAATAAAACACTTATAGGATGTTAGACTGGTTTTAGGCTAACCATAAGCATTAAAATGTTTCTAACATGCATGTAAATCTGAAACGTGTCCTAATCTCAGTGTGAGTCTCTTCACTGTTCCTGTCACACGTAGTTTAAGGTTTATTTTATCGTCTGCATTCAACTTCTGCAGCTCCCTTCTTTGATTCAGGATTACAGGACCACATAAAATAATGGATGTCAGTGTGGTAAGTTCACATGACTGTGATCAAGATAAGGATTATTTGCATGCATTCATGCTGCGTCTCTTTGCAGAATGATCACTGTCATCCTGCAACAATGGAGCTGATATATGAAATATGACAATACTGAGACATTCATGATTATTGATTGGTATTGTTAGGAGATTTAAAAGAGCCATATGTCTTCATCTTCAGCAATGACACACGTATAACAAATAAGTTTACCACACTCTGCGAGCCCAAAACCCAAAGGCAACATTGTAGGCTCCTGATACACATCACAGGGTTACTTCATTACATGTTGTGTCATTATAGTGAGATTTTTGCATGAATTAGCAAAACAAATGAATGGAAACCTCTTTCTTGACAAGCACATCCATAAAAAGCAGGAGGGAAGAGTTTGTTATTGAAATACAAATGAGTTTCTTATTAGACAGGTGTGCACTTTTTGTACTGTAATAAATATAGTATCATAATACACTTATAACTTTTACAGTGCAGCTTTGTAAGAGGAGCACAATGTGTGGTTTCGGGGCTCATGCATCTTAGTCAAGCGCGATTCCTCTTGGAAATGTGTTTATGAAAATAATCCTTTCTCTATTTGTTTGGAATTGTCACAGACAGGAGGATGTTGCCTCCTCTCAAGGTTAGCAAAGTTGCCCAGATGAATGGTTGCTTGAGACTGCGCTCGTATGTCAATGTTTACCCCATTAGTGACAGCTCCAAGGCAGCGGGCCACTTAATATTGTCTGTGTTGCCCCCGACTGTCCCCGCACGCCAGTTCAAAAGTTCAGCCACTTCCTCAAGGGTCTCATCACATTCTCGCCACATCTTGATTTTCAAAGCTTCATGAAGAGACTGGACCTGTCAGGAGAGATACCACAAAAAAATGATGATGGAACACAGGTTTGGAGCCAGGGCCGGTCAGGCTAACAAAGCTGCCTCCTGGCTCTCTGGTTAGGAGGCCTGGACGACGGAGCTCATATTAAAGGTTGCGTAGTGGTCCAGGGCACGGCTGCCTGCATCCAGCTAGAGGAGGAATTGATTGTTCTGGAAACTGATGAAGCTCGGGCACAATTAGATTGCAAGGCAGCACTGTGAGGTGAGAGAGCACCCTGCCTGCCTCGCTGTTGATTGATGGTAAAATAATAACCGCTGCGTATTAACTACAGAGTTCACCAGCAGGTTAAGGTGGGCCAAAAAATTGCTGCTCTTATTAGATTCCGATATGACTTGTGATGTAAAAAGATTATTTTCATTGAGGCAGTGGACAGTCATTTTGCAAGCCCCCAAGGTGGTTTCCTACAGTATGGTGCTGCTAAACGTCTACATGAGAGTTCAGAGTCAGGAGGGCACTGGGTCAGGAGTCACACCAGGACATTAGCGAATGTTATTCTGACATTCAAGCCTAGAAAAACAGATGTGAAGCTTTATTTAAATACAGTCATTCACACAGAAAGTCCCTTCATGTTTCACTGTTTCCTCACATCTCTTGCGCTGCATCAATGTCCGCTCAAAAACGTTGCTCCTAAAAAGCAGGGAGAGCATCGGTTTATCACATTACCAGACTTCAAGATGAATATCCTCTTTCATGCACATGTCAGGGAGCCAAACCAGTGAGTGTGCAACCACATTATAATATATGAGTAAAGAAATATGCAACTTGTGAACAGAGGTAGTTTCACTGAGCAATCTATCCACACTCAAGATAAGGATTAGGTAGGCCAAACAGTCAAACAGCAAATGTATTTTTCTTGAGGAGAGTTTCCTCAATGTGTGGTTACAAAACAATTTCCTCCACCCAACCCTTGCTCAAAGTGTGTAATCCTGCTGGTCATTTGTTAGCTGGTGCATCTCCCATGTGGAGGTGAGGCCGCTTGCAGAGTGTTGGGGTATACAGGAGGTGAAAGCTTATAGTCGCGTATCAGAGCTCGGGGATTCGCGCTCATTTATCTCCATTTCTCGCACACGGTGTCTAGTAATAAAGGCTCAAGTGAAAATGGTGTTTATCATTGGAATGACAACATCTCCCAGATGCTGCAGAAGAAATCTAGAAAATAGATAACGCATTACAATAACAAGTCCTTACTCTGCGGAGAATCCAATTAGGAGCGCCTTACATCATGATAATCAAGCGGAGGTGGACTGGTTCATTTAGACCAGCGGATAACAGAGCAGAGGGAGGTCTGGTCCGGGGGAGCAGGGTTAGTTGCAGTCAGACCTGCTGCATACATCAGCAGCCATCTAGTGTGGGGAGCTTTACCCCCTAGTGGTTTAGTGGAAGAATACAAGCCTGAGCTGCTTTTAATAAACATTACGGAATATGTGCTTCAGTGCTTGGAGTGAAAGCACCCACAGTTAAATTGAAGTACTGAAGCTGAATGTTCACTTTCTTTTTGAGAAATACAGCCAAGTTCATTTATAGTCAAGCATTAACAGCTGGGAAGTTTTCCTGTTTCTGTGCAGATGTTTATATGTGCATATGTCAGTAGAGCTGTGATGGTGGGATATGTTGTTGTGTTGTTGTGCAGTGGGTGCACCGCTGGGCCTGTCTGTTCTGGTGCGCTGCTTTCCTGCTGCTCAGCATTTCACAGGGCCTCAGGGAGACACAAGGGGGACATATGACTGGGCCCATGCAAAGCTGAGCTAGTCACTCCTATCGTTCCGCAACAGACACATCCCTTTGGTGTCCTTCTGTCTCTCCACTGTCAGCGCACTCCTCAGCACAGCAGCAAATATAGCCTGGTGTTCCTCTCCACGTTCGTTAGCGGCTTCAGATCACTAAAACATCTCAGCGCTGGCAACTGCAGAGCAGGTGCACATGTTGCCACAAGGACAAAATGGACATTTCTGCACTCCTTTCTCAGCAAAGCGCTGTGCTGACATAACAATTTACCACCTACCAGCACATACTATGTTTGGATCACTCTTTAACATTTACATGACCATGCAGTGATTTATTGGTGCTTTGATAATTCTATGTTCAAGGATACAAAGTATAAGCTCTAACATGTGGGAGATGGTGAACACCTAATGCTGACATGCTGGGTTCCTGACAACCAGCAAAACATAAGGTCTTTTTCATATTAGATGTATAGAAACGTTGATATATTCTGGATAAGAAAAATAAAGAGGCTTCTTAAATACAATAATAATAATACAAATATGATTCTTTACTCCATCCAGGCTACATCAGTGTGTCATTTTTAAGGTATTTTAGAGGAAAAAGAAGTATTTGAAAAAAAATACTTAAAATCAGCAATTAATAAACTGACATTGACATTGAATACCATTATTGAAATGTTGTAGTTGAATGTATTTGTATTTGTATATTGAATTGTTTCTTTTGTATCGATCACAGATGATGAAGATGATTTTGCACTATAAATGCCTAATTTTTGTCTTTATTTGTCACCACACATGCTGTTTGTGCCATCTAGTTAGATAATAAACTGTATTTTATTATACTTGTCCTTAATGTGCGTAATAAAGTTGAATCTAATTTAACAACAGCTCACATATTTTGCAAATAGCTGTTCAAATACTGTATATACGTGCAGAAATAGACTAATGATGCAACTTTACAGTCCTAATGTAGGTAGTATTGTGAGTCAAGCCCACAGTAAATGTGTATACAGAATATAAATATGATGAATCAAGGTATATATGTTAAATCTATGTCATGTATAATACTCTGATGTGAAGAATACTAGAATACTGTCAATTAGTTTCTTTTTGATAAATAGAAAAATAAACTGAGCTAGAAATGCATGAATCCTGGAAAGATAAAAACGAGGAAAGCCTGTTTTGCGTAATTACATTCAGGCTCATATGAGCAGCCTGTGGTGACTGTCTTCTCTCTGTGCTGTTGGCAAAGCAGCGCATTGTTTGTGATGAGCATGAATGCTGACCTCTGCCCTCTCCGGTGGCCTCTGAAACCCCCCTGAAAGTTCACAGGAGGGTCATAGAGTCCTTGTGCCTCCACAGACACTGTGTTGATGGAAACTCCACCCCTCCATCGCATCCACCAGCCCCCTCCTCCGTAAGTCTGTCTGTCTCGGTCAGACACAAACACACACTCCAAACCAAACAAACAAAACCTGCTCATGATGTGAGCATGAGGAGTCACAAGATATTTTGGGTCTGACAGTGTTTGGCCATTAGTTTTCTGTCAGGATGCTGAGTTGGAAATATTGGATTACACATGTAAACAAACGTGTATTAAACAGCTTATATAAATTACAATGAATTACCAGCTTAAATGATTTATATTACATGTTGTCACATCAATAAAATCTTTAAAAAATAGGCGTATTGTGTTTTTACACAGTGATCAGTGATATCTGTTATCACTGCTTTCAGGACCTCAGCTGCTGGGGCAGATTCATGCATTTTTCTATGCTGCGTGACTCCAGGCACGACCAATGGCAAATGGGGTTGATGTTCATCACATGAGATATCACATGCTGCTAGGCAGAACATCTACCATGTCCTGTTTGTAAGATATGCTGCTGTAACATGGAGATCATTTTCGTTTGGGGAAGCCATTAATACCGAAGATCTCTCAGTCCCACTGATTTCAGTATGTAAATGATCTTGTGTGAGCCCAGAGCATGGCAGAGTGTTCGGGGTTTGCTGTGATAGTTTGTTTAGGGATCAGATTAGGCCCCGTGTCATTTCATGCTAGAGATGATAATAATGGCTGCCACTGCCGAGATGACTGTTGACATCATTACTCATGTGTTCTGCCACACACATCAATCTTTGCACGCCGTACAGACGCTCCTGAGGTGAATGAATTTTTCACTTTGGAGTTCAGTGCAGGGTCACGCAGACTCATACCCTCTCATATGAGAAGAGCACAGCAGGTAAACCAAAGGACTTACAGCACTCATTTTTCTTTTGTTCTCTTTTTTCACCACAATATCACATTTCTTGGGGTTTTGTTTAATTCTGTAATGTTACTGTACATGATCTGGAGTTTTTTTTTTTCTGAACCAGATACAGATGTATGAAGCTATCAAGTTCAATGACATATGTTGCATGTTTTACCATAACATGCATTAAAAATGTCAGCTGGACAGTTCAACACAAAATTTAATACAAAGCCCTTTATGATCGCAGGGGTGTATTCTTCATATGTCTTCATAACTATGGGTGGCACTGTGGTAATACTATCTGTAACCCTGTAATGTTAATGTCATGATTTATACACAGGATAAGTGGAGCTAATCCTCTATCAAAGAGCTCTCTGCATACCTGCAGATCAGTTTAAATCAGTCTTTTTTACACTTTGGGATCAGGGATCTCTGAAGACAATACAGATGTCACAATGTTGTATTTTGTTTTTAACAGAGGTGTTCTCCACTGACAGGTAGAGTGAAGGTATAAGAAAGGAAGGATTTACCCTCCTAAACTGCGTGCTGTCATCTTTACAAAGTATGTTCAGAGGGTGTGAAAGGGATCATTAGTTGTGTGGCAGCGGAAGCAGCCGTGTTGTCAGCTACCTGCTATTTACTTCCCCTCATTACTGTACGCTGGCTGGCGCTGGTGGGAGTGTCAACATCATTAACATGACTGTCATTAGTCCTGTCCCACACTGCATGGAGAAGTTAGTCCTGGGGAGAAAAATGAAGCATCGTTCACCACCAACCTCTCTGCTGCAGCTACTGCACTGTAAACGCCTCCATTCAGCTGGACTGGAGAAAATACTGCCTGAGAAGAAGAAGTAGAAGAAGCAGGAGCTCTGCACAGTAGATTGAAATAACTCCTCGTGTGTTGCATCATCTATGCAGTTTATGTCATCAGCAAGAGAAATCCATGATTTAGAATAAAATGAAAATATAAATTGCTATAGTACAATAGAAATGAACTGTAGAGACACTGACAGTGACAACATGTGATGCATGTGTATTAGCTAATACATATAATTACTGTATATATCTATATATACATTTGCTGCAATCCTGCAAAACAAAAGACATCCTAATTTCTCCCAAATTAATCCAGAATGGAGGTAAACTATCCTGAATTTAAAAGAGCTCTTTTATGTCAATATTAACACATGCATCACTCGCTGAATGAATATGATAAAACAGCATTTATCTTTTCTCTCACAGCCAGTTTTTTTAAACACCGGATTGCACCTCTGTTGTTGTATTTACCCGCATAGTCTCAGTTTTGAATTGGCACCTTCAGCACGATTAAAACAAACAGGCTCCCTCACACCTTGTCATCTGCCTGACTTGGCTGGATGTTATTGTAGCCAACTTCAAGGCCTCAGCAGCAGCTGCAATCACTTATGGCAGTCTGCCTCAGTGCTCAGCCCCTCCATGCCCCCAACTAGTTTCCCATCAGCCTTGAGGGGATAGAGCTCCTCGCACTCAGTTTCAACCCTTCTGCTCTCTGTCTTGCCTCGCTGAGACCTCCCCGACCTCTGCAGAGGTGACTGGAGAAGTGGAACAACCGAGAATGTAGCAACGCACAACATGTCCCTGTGCAAACCGATTCTGAGTGGGTCCACATACTGTGTTTCCACATGCCTTTTGTACACGGCTCGAGTTCAGAGTGGGCTGGGCTTTCAGGGCACAGTGCTGTCCAATGGCAGTGGTGGGATCGCCGTTTGGCTCGTCTGATTTACGGTACATCATTAAGTCAGCGCATTCCTTCTCCCTGTGGCCCAGGTGGCTGTGGGGCCTGAGGCCCAGACTCACAGAGGCAGAGCGGGGCTCTCTGTGGAGCACAGCACAGCCAAGGGGAGCAGCACATAACACTGAGGAGCAGCTGCAGACCAGCGAATCCAGCTTCACAGCACAGCCATGCCACATCCCTCCATGACAGGAAGCACTTAATACAATACATCTCAGCACCTTCTGTGTCTATGAAGGATATATGTTGTCTTATTTATAGGTCCACAAGTCTGTTTTCTCTCAGCTTCAACTGTGCAGCAACAGAATAAGAATCTAAAAAGCGAGATGTTGAACTGACCTATGTCCTCTGTAACACTAGGATCTATTAGAAACAGGCAGTCGTATATAATTTTACATGAAAAGAGATTATCCCTCCTCCAGAATGAACCTTCAGGCTAGTCTCATTGAGGAAAATGTATTTACTTGTCCCCGTAGCAAACATTCATTTTATTGAGGATTTATGTATTATATATTACATGTTTTAATTAGTAATTTGCACCCTAGTGAATGAATGATCTGCCAAACAGTCGTTTTTTTCATCTCCAGCATCTCCACAGTCCCAAACAACTGAGGGTGGCATGAGTCAGGAGAGATTTTTGGAGCTGCTTTGCCCTCTAGTGGTAACTCACAGTGTCAGAGTCCACAGACATGAACCCTATTCCTCCTCCTCCTCTTCCTCCTCCTCCAACACACTAGCAGGCAGCCAGTGCATGAACCACAACCTGCAGTTAAACTCTTTGAACATGTAATAGGATGACTTGTCAATCTGCACAGGATTTCACATCAACAGCTTTGTAATTTTGTGCAGACTGACAGTAAAAGAAATTAGCTGTTACAGATTTCAGCACTTTATGAAACTTTACAAGCAGACTTTAATATTTACAAGGCTACTAAAAACCCTGGCAGGCCATTCAGCTCAGCTTAGTGACATACCACGGTTTATGTTGGGGAAAGAGGCGGCTTACAGAAACTGCCCGAACCACCGTTTGATTTATCAGTTTAATGGTTTGTTATATAAATTCAATTTACATGTCTAAGTGAAAAAGAAACATAGGACTCCACACTGTCTGGAACCTACAAAATCATAATCAAACAACTTATGTTTGGTGGTGTAATGCTCCCTATAGTATTGAGTTTAACGTCATATGTTTTGTTCTCTGTGAGTGTGTGTGGGGCCCCTAGGAGAGAGACATAAAGACAAAGAAAGATATTTTATTCACTATCAGCTATGAGTTCATTAAGGAGGGAAAATGTTGTGGTCATTTCAGCTCTTGGCTGCAGCTCTGGGAAATAGAAACAGTGTGGTGATGAGGTACTTCCTGCACACTGTTCCTGTGTGTGTGTGTGTGTTTCTGTGTGTGTGGAGCCCAATAGAAATTGGTGTTGGTGTTGGTGAAAAGCCCCTCAGCCCGCTCTCTGACAGTGGGTAACGTGAGACAAACAATGTGCCATTTGCTGTGTGTCTGACTCAGATGTCTTGACCTGGCCAACTGGACAGGCTTGACTTTCAGCTCTGGCTTATCTCTCTGGCACAGCATTGGTCACTTCACACCCAGCCACTTGATCGCACACATTTGCATGAGAGCAGTGGGACAGAGGCGGGTCAGTCCTCGGGGCTTTGTAGCGATGTGGATGTGGAACACAGACCTACAGTAAAGCTGCTGATCTTCGTTTACTATCAATAGCTTTAAAGCCAAATTGAAATGTTTGCTAAATCCTACTCAACTATACATTTTATTGATTTTGCTTTCTATATAAATATATCTTTCTAGAATGCATTTAGCATGCACTTGTTACTGACATGGTTTGTGTGGGATGTACACACTTTAACACTGTTCTGTTACTGTGCATATGTATTAATTGTGACCTGCCTTTAAATGAAAATACATTTTAACATATCTGTAGTTCACTACATTAAATAGTAACAGTATAGCATATTCTTATAACCAAGTCAAGTCTTGTGAAGTAACATAACACGTGTGTCTTTTTGCAGCATTATGCGTTTCTCAGTGAACTCCATTCATTATGTTTCCAATATATTACTACACTGACCCTTAAATGCATGTGTGTTTTGCCAAACATCACTACAGATCTGTTGTTTTACCATACATATATATGACATAATAGTAAAAAAAATAGTACACCCCACAACAAGTTTTGCCACTTAAAATAAATGTGTCTTCATAAAGGCCAAAATATACTTTCCTAACATTTACTATCACCAGTTATGGTCTATGTTTATGTACATGTCATACAGATTACACACAGGCTACTGAAACCAAATCCAATGCATATGATGGCAAAAAAGTATTTATAAATCACTAGTATTTATTTATTTATTTTACTTACTTACTTGTAATTGCAATATCTTAAATCTGTGCATGTGTGTAGCAGCCCACTATTTGGTATCCAAGCTCATGACCTCTGACCTACCACTGTCATACGTATGTTCCAGTTCTGTTTCTTAAATATATGACTGACCTTGGCACAAAAATATCGTCCAAATCAGCAGTTGTTTCCGGTATTTCCTCATTTTCTTAAATTATTGTCATAAAAACCCTTGGATATAGAAGAAAGTTCTTGCTCACCATGCAACTGTGACAATGACATACAGTATATTAATAATTGCTACTGCATTACCTATTAGTAGGTTAGTAGATTTTTAGCTTTGGACCCTGCACAGGTATACAGACAAATTCATTGTCTTAATGTCTACATTTATGTCTTAATGTTTATATTTGTCCTATTTTTGATACTTTTGACAATATTTGGCATTTACTGTACTTCTCTAGTGTTTTTAGTGTTTTTAGTTTTTCTAGTGTTGTGAATAGTGACTTGATTGGTTCTTCTTGTCCAAAACATTTCATTGCATAGTTGACTTTGTGTTAACCTGCATATGAAAAAAAAAGAAAAATAATCTGAATC
>OMNN01028457.1:21986-34319 GCA_900302755.1 Chromis chromis | reverse complement strand
GTCTGGCTTTGTAGGCTGCTTTTGGCTTGAGCTTAGGTGTTGCCCTTTGAGGATACTGACTTTGAGGGCAAACTGTGCTTCCTTTAGTTGCTCTTTGTATTTACAATAATGAAGATAATTAGAATACCGGAAGCAGGGCGTGAAGTTCCAACCGCAGTCTTGTGCACTTTGTATCCCATCATCCAGCCCAGCCAGCTACATATGACTTGTGTGCAGTATTAAAGCATTGCACTTTCTGTACTGTGAACAATATCACCACTGAACACAACCCATTTTATGTTTCCCTAAAACACATTTGATGAAAGAAATGAGTAGTGTATGAACCTAACTTTGAGGAGACGGGGTTACTTTGAAATGAAACACAAGCCTAATGCATTGAGGTGTCAAAATAATCTAACCCCTTCCACTCCTGGAGGTCCATGTACCGTGACCAGGCTATTATAAGAATGCAGCCGGTGCCATTTTTCGAAGGTTGCCAAGCGTGGCACTTTCACTTGAACAGGCTGTCTGGTGCTGCTACGACTAAACGGATGTAGCATTTGTTGTCCTTCAGGGCTCTTATTCAGTCTCTGATTTACAGTTTCTAGATCTGATTCTGGCTTGGTGATAGATCCCAAAGTTTGTTACCTTTGGTGTTATAGTTGGTTTGATAGTTTTGCAGCTGAGTCATTCAATGCCAACTCACCTAGAGGGCCTCCTAGTTGGGGTCATGGATTTTCTTGAGAAAATAACTTCTACCCAAACCATGGAACCTTGCAAAATCCCACAGCTCTGCTCCAAATACTTTTTGAGAAATTAATCTTTGAAAATGGGCCCTCGGTGTTAAATTTGATCACTTCAGCGATTCCTTTAAAGCATCTTTAAAGCCTCACCAGTTGCTTATTTTACACAGGATATGGCTGATTTTGTTTTACTGAATATCCCAGAAACCTCAAGAAAAAAGTTGGAACTTGTAATCATGTCAATAGCTTATGTGGATTTTTTTTATTTATTTTTTTAAATAATAAAATTCTAGACTTTATCATCAAAATGAAAAATCTTTCATTTTCAATAATTCTCCACTAATATTCACTCAATTCCAACCAAATGTGTGTTGTGGGTAGAAACAACTTAGTTTTGTCATATCTAAATGTCATTTGGTGCTACATAAAAAATTGACTGCCACAGGTCTTCCTAAAATTAGCTTTTTAGAACATTTTAACAGTATTTTTTTCAGGAAGGATTGTTTTGATTTCTTTGAACGTTTTTGAAGGGAATGCCTTCATATCCATTGAAAACATCTAAAAAGATGTTATATTACTCCTTCATTATTCAAACATTTTCATAGTTTTCAGTGGCTTTAATATCACATTTGGTGGCTTTAATTGTCAGGTAAATATCTGTATTACGATGATTTCAAGATTTTGTATGTCTGTATGGTACCTGTTGAGCTATTTTGTCATTAGTTCAGGAAAGATTTTTTGTTTTTTGGAGTTTTATTATTTTAATTTCTGTAAAAAAAGAAAATCAGAAATAAGCTATAAGCATAAGCTTCTGACATGATTACAAGTTCCAACTTTTTCTTGAGGTTTCTGGGATATTCAGTAAAAACATCAGCCAAATCCTGTGAAAAATAAGCAACTGGTGAGGCTTTAAAAGAATCGCTGAAGTGATCAAATTTAACACCAAGGCCCTAGTTTCAAAAATTCATAACTCAAAAAGTATTTGGAGTAGATCAGGGATTTTGCAAGATGCCATGGTTTAGATAGAAGTTTTTGCCCGATTTTTTCTCAAGAAAATCCATGACCCCAACTGGGAAAAGTTCGGAAATCTGGGTGAATTGGCATGGATTGACTCACCTGCAAGTGTTTGTTATAAATAGATCCCAAAGTTTTTCATTTTGGTGTTATAGTTTTGCAGCTAGTACTGACCGGCAAAGTTGTTTCGTAAAAGAATCACAAAAGAAATAGCCATGGGCTCAAGGCAATATGTCTGTGTAGTTTCTCAGTCATCCACGTCATTGTAATTCTAGGAATTTCAGTAGAAAGCAACTGGACTTCTCTGTAAGGTTCTTGAGGATGTTTCACCCCTCATCCAAGAGGCTTCTTCAGTTCTTGGACTGAAAAAGCCTCTTGGATGAGAGGTGAAATGTCTTCAAGAACCTAAAAGAGAAGTCCAGTTGCTTTTTACTGAAACTCCTAGAATGGGCTTTAGATGTTAAAGGAAGAATGCAGTGATGGTATAGTGATCTGAGAAGAAACTTTTCTCAGCTTCAACACAGATTCAACAAATGTTAACCGTTTGTTTGATGGATAAACTGCTGCTTGCATGACCAAAATCCAGATGCTAAATAAAAAGTGAGTGTTTCAGATGTTTTGGGAATATTCTCCTCTCCTGTAAGGAAACCATTCAACAGCATTAACATACATACTGACCTTCTCTTTTGTCTTCTTGGATGGCTTTGGCTTTAGTGTCAGTGATGTCCTTAAATGAAGCCAGAAAAAGCACCACGTCGCCTTTCTCATTCTTAATTGGCACAATGTCCAGCAGGCACCAGAACAGCACCGCTGAAAGAGGAAAAACACTCTTATTAACACTTTTAAACACCATCTCTGATTGGACTCTGAATGGGTTTACAATGCATGTGTGTATACCAGTGTGTGTGTGTGTGTGTGTGTGTGTGTGTGTGTGCGTGTGTGTGTGTGTGTGTGTGTGTGTGTGTCGCAGAGCAACAGTTTCACAGATTCCCAGACTTATTAGTGAGCCTATCCACAGTTGGAAGTCCCTCGGGAGAAGCAGAGCCTTTAAATAGACCGAGCCACAGTTCCCCAGGCACAGCAAGAGATGAACCCATCTCTGAGGTCCCATCTCCTGCTAAATAGATTGCTTTTCAAAGGAACCGCAGGTCAGCGTCTGTGAGCATGTGTGTTTCTGCTGCAGCATTACGGTGCCTGTGCTGATTTTTGTATTAGTGTTAAATACTTGATTTATCAAAGAATGTCATAGGACACAGATTTTTGTGTTCAGAAAATGCAAGAATCATATATCATCCTGTACATGGGTGTGAACAACACATTTTTAAGTACACAGAGCATTATCACCTGACTGCAGTCCCCTTCAACTTTATTTTTTAGTATTTATTTTAGTGTTTAGCATTTTAGTGTCTTACGGGTCACTGTGGTTTTACAGCTCAATACTTTACTTCACCCTCTGAAACCCAAGGAGTTTCTGGGTTTGTTTGCTCCTGTCCAATTTTTTAACTCACCAAGGGCTCAATTTTCACTGCAGTCTAAAGTCCTGTGCCTCAGTGGAAACAAAACAACCATGGCTAGAAGTATAACAAACACAAAAATGTCTTTTCTGTCCTGTAACAAAGTTAAAATGCCATAAATCCTAAAAAATAAAAAAATAAAAAGTAATAACGATTATTGATTTTTTACAAAAAAATTTTGCAACAACCTGGAATCAATATACAACATTTTCGAAGTGCCCACAGGTATTACAAACACTGGGGAAATGGTTGCTGTGAATCCTATAGATGTTTTGCTAGTTCAGTTTTTGATTTGTTTCTGTTCATGCCTCTTATCTGCTCTGTGAAAACTCAGCCCAGTTCAGGTTTTGTTTTTTTTGGTTCCTTCCCACCATTGCCGACGGCTTGCTCATAGGGAATCAAAAGGCAACTTTGGATTGTTGGGTTCTCTGTTATTTGTTTAAACTTTGTGAGGTCTTTACCTGACTATGTGGAGTACAATGACATGACATATGTTGTGAATTGCCGCTATATAAATAAAATTGAATTGAATTCAGCTGAGAAGTCCTTCAATGATTTTTACGTGATCAACTGTTGGTTGCAGTTGAGTCATTGATGCATTCTCAGTTGATGAATGCAGAACTTTATGCTTCTTACAGAATCTGATTATTGTAAACAATTTATCAAATGAGACATGTAGAATAAACTGATTTTGATTAAATAACATGATTTTAAGCCTAGATTTGGTTCATTCTCCAGACATAACTACATGTCACAAATGATTTATTCAAGGATTGTTGCCAAGTTGAAGAGGGTTAGAGTTGTACTATTGGAGTAATAAAGCCACTAAAGTTAGAACCAGATGCCAATTGTGAAGATTACTGATTGTTTATTCTCCTATGTTTTTCATTTTAAAGGGAGAAATTGTGCTAAAACATCATCTTTTGACACAACACACATTTGGTCACAATGAAAGTCATCAAAGTAGAAATTTTGCTCCACTTTTCCTTCTTTTCCATCCAGTAAGTAGAAATGAACTGCTGAACAGGAGGGATTTCCCACGGAGTTTCCTCCCGTCACTCCCACCCACTAAATCCTCCTCGCATGGTGATATCTCAATCACAGTATTTTTGTCTCTGCATGTGTGTCTGTGTGCGTCTGTGTGTGTGAGTGAATATCTGCATGCCTGCGAGACAAGGCAGCACTATCAAGCGCACAGTGCCAGAAAGAGCATTCCTGATTGCGAACACGCAGCGTTCTCTTCTCTCAGGCAGACAGACGGAGGACAAACTGAGTCAATCAGCTACGTTTACTTTCAGGACTCTGCTGTGACAGCCGAAAAGAGAGGGATGAGGCAAGTGAAAAAAAAAAGGCTGAGGCAGGAAAGGAAGAGGCAAGGCAAACACGGGAGACAAACTATAACAATGTGGAGACGGTAAAAGAGGTGGAGAAAATGCCACGAGAGACACAAAGGGTAACAAAAGGGAAGTGAAAGGGAACAGAAGGGAAGATGGTGGAGTGTAATATAAGGCAACAAAGCAAAACACAGAGTTGTGCAGACAGTCACATCTGTGATGGTATTAGCAAAGCTGTGTGTATGCAAACTGCACTGAGCCGCCTGGTAAATTTACTTTATAATTCAGGCATGGAAAATATATTTTAAAACGCAGTAAAACATCTGACACATGCCATCAAACCTGTATTAATCACTTTAAGAGAGCATCATAAACAATCTCTACAGCTGCAGTCAAAGCAACATCATCATAAGGTGCATTTCATAGCTGCTCTGGAGCTTTTGATCAAATCACACGATCACTATTCCGCCTCCAGACCTCTCAAACGTCTGGCAGCGTCTCAGATTTGTTTGCGATTTCAAACAGGCCTGCCGTTGTGCTCTTTCTCTTCCAGAAACGATTGACCAACATTTGTAAGTGCTTGTAAGAGGTGAGTCAAGTTACAGAAACAGCAGCACTTAATCAACATGTTCATTTGATCAATGAGAGAAACACTAGCCGCTCCTATAGCAACCGCTGCCAGCTTTCAGCGCCAAGTGAAAAAGATGCTGTTGGGACAGATTCATTACTCACCGCCGACAAAACAAACCAAAATAAAATAACCCCCTTTTTCCAACAGGAAATTGGCTGACAGGAACACATTGTCAGGCCGGATGAATGAAGCGGAAATAAAAGGTGATTCAGACAAGAAGCTGTCCTGTACGTGTCGAGATTTCCATTTTTCCCAGGACTATAAAGATATATTGTATAAGTCAGGCAGCTCAAGAATGAACTACAATAGAGAGCTCCAGAATGGCTGCTAAATGGAAAATTGTGGAGGGAAATTAGAAAGCATGCAGAACTGATATAACAAGTAATTCTCCTCCTGGATCGCACTGAGAAATTCAAACACAAATGTTGCCTGGCCTGATTAAAGTACATTTCTTTTTCTTTTTTTTCCCGAATCGACTGCAGCACACACCAGAAGCATCCAAGCCTCCGATAAATATGCAAGGGCACATGGTAACATCTCATATCACAGCGAGCGTGCATCCACGGAGGCCCGAGATGTGCTCATTATTTTCAACTCCATTTTGTTCGCCGGCCAGCTGGCTAATCAGCGCGGCACACACCAAACCGTTACCACGCCACAGCCAGACACTGGGCTCAGTGTAATTGAAGGGGACAGGTTTAAGGAGTCGGCCATTAAAGCTTTAATGCGTCTCAGTATTAAATAATAACTGGGGTACCCTTCTGACTGATGGCTTTGTTTAATCACCTTTTAATGAGAATGGGTCCATAAAAAGAAGTTATACATCCAGTCCTCCAGCCGTTACGCCGTCGATCCATCGGCTCATCTGTGCCAATTTAAATGGAGCTTCTTCAGAAATAGCCACTGAGGTGTGCCCTCCACTTATGGAAATAAGAAAGGCAATGTCTCACTTGGTAATCGCTCTGTCTGTGCGCTCACTAATGGCTTTCTGTGCTTGTCTACTGGCCTTCGTTCTGACACTTAATTGGTAAATTGTGGAGGAAGGCACAGAGTCGGTGTTGCAACTGGAAACAAAAATGAGCTCCGGACTGCTTACCCGTCTTACTGTAGAACATGATCTCATCTTTAAACTCCTTGCGCTCCTCCAAGGCGTCGTCGATGCTGAGGATGATGCTCTCGCTGGTCTCGGGCCCGTACAGGAACTTGCAGGCGCAGCTCTTCTGCATGACCTCGGCCCGAGAGAAGCCCGTGAGCTCGCAGAAGCCATCGGAGCAGTAGACAATGGGAAAGCCCTTCGACACTTGAGCGTTGGCCAGGATGAAGTTGCTGTCTGCGGGAGAAAGAGGGAACAACAAGTACGATGAAAGGACAGACAGGGAGCTGAGGTGATGACGTCATTGTGAAGATTATGTGGAGTTATGATAGAATCATGCTCGTCATGGGTGTGTTTTTGATGCTTCTGTTTAAAGGAAAAGTGTCTGGACAGTTTAGCCCGGCTTTTGTCTATTCCCAGGTCGTTTCAAAAGAAAGGAAACACACTGTTAGAGGTCCCCGAAGACGGTTTAGGATATCTACACTCTGAATGCAGGGACATAAAAATAAAATCCAGTGTGTTTTTCTGGCTCTAGGCAAGACGACCAAAATCATTATTTCGCTCCTTCAAGACTCCCTCGAGGTCTCAGCGCCAAACCCTTAGCAACCGCAGAGTTACTCCGATGTCTGGCAAAACAAAGTGTGAATATTATTATTTAGCATCCCCAAGATGTTTTTAACTTTTTGTCTTTCTACAAATAATGTACACTGGATATTTTTGAGTTTTTTCACTGGAGACAGTGTCCATCTATGGCTGAAAACAAGGCTAAAGAAAGTTTATTAAGGGGAAAAGTGCAAAGCTGTGATAATTTTCATCCACAAGCGAGCACTCTTACTATGAGACAGCTTTTATATTAAAGATTGTAATTTGATCCAGTGTTTTAGGGTAGTGACAGTGTTGAGAGCAGGGCAATGACATGCAGTGAAAGTCTGGGTCAGCCGGGAATCGAACCGGGGACTCACAGCTTTAAAGAACTCGTGGCCATTTTTATTTACAAAGCAAAACTCCCCTTTTTTTTTACCTGTGTACTCGCCTATCACGTACCACAAGCTCTTGTGATTTTCAATCATTTAAACGGCTGCTCTACACTGCGCCCAGCATATTGTTTAGAACTTGGTGGAGTGGCTTTCTCCTGTTTTGTGCTGTGGTCAAGCTTTAGAACACACCACAGCCTAATGAATTTGTCTACTTGAGAGAGTTCAAAGCTCAGATCAAAAATGTGCAACTGAAGAGTGCAATTGCTACTCTTGAGCTAGATTTAGTTTCATGCACCTTTAGTCCCTTGGTTGTTTTAATGTGCGTCATTTTTGTCCAATGTCTGGTGCTTGATTTTAATCATATTTGGAACCTTGTACACTTTAAAAAAAAATTTGACTCAACACACAACAACAACAAAAAATTGCATCAGTCTTTTTTAAATATGACAGTCTCTAATGAAATCATGCTAAACCAGTGAACTAAGTCAGGGGTTTTAATGACCAACTACTTAGTAATTGGTAACATAAACACAAGTCTTTAAGACCTTGAAATTCTCAGTCAAGTCAATTTAATTAACTTACTACAACTTAAATTTTGCTTTAAAATCAATTACCACAGAGATTTGACTTTAAATGACACACAATATTAAGTTGGTGTAATTACCATCCTTATTACATCAACACAACTCATCAAAACAATGTTCACAACTTGAAAAGGTTTCTATAAATCTGCATTTTTATCTTGCAACAATGCATGTAATTAAGTGGTGGAATTTTACATTTTAGAGTGTACTGGTGTGCTTTCTTGGCTAGTTCACCCTTAAATACAGGTGATATACATAAAATAAAATAAAAACTCAGCTATCCGGTTGCCTATTTGCAGCAATAGTTTTTTTTATCACCATGGAAGGGTTTACGTTATGAAAACAGTCCCAAAGCCGGAAATGATATCACTAACACTGTTTTAACCTCTCAGCTACCACTATTAACTGTTGAAACTTCACATAACAAAAATAGAAGCAAATTCAACTGGTCAAGTGGTGCCTCTCCAGCTGTTTCAATAACTCGCTCTCAGTCGCCACTGGGTCCAAACTGTGACTTTTAACACAGAGATACAAAGGCTGATGGGATCTTCAGCTCGGGTGGATGAATACCTGTGTGGGCTGCAAACGGAAGGTCATTTACCTCAATAAGCGACTGATTTATCTGCACGCTGAAGAGCAACAGAATCCTACTTTTGAAACTCATTCCCTCGTGTCAAGAAACCATCCCTGAATTCATAAAACTTTCAGTGAGCGCTGCGTTGAAAAAAACACCGTGTTTGGGGTCGATTGTGGTAAAAGAAAAGAGCGAGACAATAAGCAGGAGTGGAGGATAAATGGGGAAGAGCCGGAGTGGTGACAGAGAAAACAAGAATCACATAAGTGCTGAAGTCTATCACAGTTAATTAGCCTATTTGCGTCTCGCTCTACATACGGAGTTGAAGAGGACCAGCTGTTTATACCTGAATCCATCCATTATGGCACACAAACGCACACCCATCCGAGCAAACAAACACCCACATCACCAGTGTGTGCAGACTGATGCTGAGCTGTGCTGATAGACAGCTAATGTTTACAGTACAATGCCCATTATACAAGACAGTGGACAGCATTTTGACAGATTCTATAATGTGTGTGTGTGTGTGTGCGGATAGGGTTTGTGTATTTGCTGTAATTTGATAACCAGTCAAACCAGCCAACAATAGGCCCAGAAATGGCATAAAAAATGTCAATACACATTCACAAGTACACTTAAATTTTTTTTCCAGATAAATAAATGAGCAACACACAGACTCATACACACAAACACACACAAAGTGACATGAACCCGTTTATAATAACTGCTTGAGACATCCTGCTAAAGCAACTTGTTTCAATTACATTTCATTACAAAAATCAATTTTCTGCATCAATAATTCCTTTTTCCGCCAACCTGGGTGTTTAATTGTTTTATGTCGTACGTCAGGCTTTGTTGAAGGAAACCGCCTCAGATTTGAACTGGGAATACTACACCAGAAAGCCAAACCCTTGTATGCGTCTCTCAAGAGGAATGAGCAGCATGTTCTCTCTTATGATCCCATTCGGCAGCCAACGATTGCATCTGCACGCCCGCCGCACTCTCTAAAAATTACAATTCCTGTCACTTTACTCTATCGCTTGAGATTACATAACAGCGAATAAAGGATTATTGTCATCATTTCTATTACTTATACTGAGCAGAATAAGATGTGGGAACACAGCAGCATCTTTTGGAGGCAAAAACTAACTATTTTGGACATAATTTTGGTGTGCTGTGTCACATGTCTTCCAAATAAGATTGGCTAACTAGAATTTAGGTCTTCCTATTATTTTTATTTTTGTTTCCAAAGCCAAAAATAACAATGCATTAGTCCATCTCATCAGCCACATCATTAAAACCCCCAGGATCATCCTGTTACAATACAATGTTCTGTTGGGAAATGGGGTTCTCGCATTCATTGGTGGTTAATCTGACATGTACCACCCACCTAATCATTGTTCCAGACCAAGCACACCAACACTGTTACTTTTTTTTTTTTCCCTTTTTGGCCAATTTGGCCACAGTGACATCCTTGAATGGAGGTAAGAAGAGGCAAAAAAAAACCCAAGCATTCCAAACAAGCCTTGTGAACAGCCAGGTTATCCAACTCTTTATTTTGGAGACAAAATTGAAAGCGAGCGTGCCCGAAATGCGAATCCCTCACTGCACAGGAAAACTATGTGCAACCTGTGATGAATGTTTCCAATACAGCAAACTTCTATCTCTTCCTTCAAATAAGTTTGGCTTCCCTGAAGGTTTGTTTAAAACCGATAAGCTCAACATTGTTTCATCTGACTTCCTTTTACTGTCACTGGGATTCCTAGATCGCTGGTTAGTACAGTGTTACTTTTACACATAGAGGTGGTAAATAAGGCTATGAAAATGAAATGTCTTCAGCAATGTTTATGGAATCACAGTTGGGATCGATGAATAAATCGCTGTGACAGTGTTACCCATTTGGGAACGAGAAGAACGCACAAGAATGTGTCATGTCAGCAGTAATGCCCAGACAGATGGTCAGAGAGGGTCTCAGCGTTGGGACTGGCTGTCAGACGTGAGGCCCCCAAGGCTCGGGGTGAGTGAGAGAGAGACCAACAGGACTGGTGGAGTCTCAGGGAACTGAAGCAAAGGCCTGCAGCCTGTCTGCTGGCAGCTCCCAGAGCACGGAGGACGGTGTTGACAGAAAACTAATGTTTACAGAGAAATACACACTATAGAGTGTTTGACAGCAGATTACTTTGGTTGCATAGAATTGACAGATGTGCTGTATATAGTCTGAGTGTACAGTATGCTTGTAGTATATGGTACTGAGGGGAGACATGGGGATGTTAGGGAGCATATAACTTGTTTTATGGTGTAGAGGGGACCTTTGATGTGTGCACAATGATCACAAGAAAATCAAGTACAAGACAGTCTTCACTTGGAAGATCCTTGTTATATCATAGAATCAACTGTTTAAAAAGAAATCTGAAAAATTGTGAAAATTTGGCAGCTAGGGTGCCAGACAAAAAAAAACTTCAATAACTGTGAAAATAACAGCAAATATAAGTAAAATATAGATTTCTTACATTATACATTAAAACTGTAATTTTACAGTCACACATTATTAAAAAAAAACAACTAACTACTATATGTAAAAATACTAATTTTTGATGAGGACATTCTAAACAGTTTTTTGACTAGATATTATTTGTTATTTACCAGCATAAAAATCTGTAAAATAACAGTTAAAAATGATTTAGCAGCTTTTCAATCCCTAATATACTGATTTTTTTCTATCAAATAATAACAAATATCTGCAAAATTGTGATTTTTTCCCTAAATGCAGAAAAAAATAGCGCAATTTTAGATTGAAATGTTCTAAAAGAACAAATTATTATTTATAAAAATACAGATTTTTTGTGGATGTTATGATGTGGGCAGTTTTGGCCTGTTTTTAAAAAAAAATTGAGTTAACATGTAAATAAATACTTTTGTTCTAAGATTTTACTAGTCATTATCTGCAATTTAACAAAAGAAGTAAAATATGTTAAATACCAGCAAATTGTTAAAAAATTACAATTCCAAACTGTGAAAGTATGTTGATTTTGTACAGTGTACAACCAAGTAAACATTAGACTAATAAACTTTATAAATACATTTTCATATTGCAAATTAACAGCAGATTGTTTCTTTTTTTTGGTACTCATTTTGCACATGAGCATGGTCCAGTGTCTTAAATCCTATATGTGAAAAACTTAGACCAAAAAACATTTGGAATAAAAGTCTCCACCCATCAGCTAAAACCACTGAGAGGCTCATCTAGTTACAATGCAATGTTCTGCTGGAAAACCTTGGGCACATCCCCTCATGGCAACAGCACTCCCAAACAATCCCAAGCATGGACTCGGCCTCCAAACTCCTCACAACCCTGATCTAATTCAGCATTCAGGGGATGTGTCAGGACAAGCCAGATCCATGGAGGACCCGCACCAAAACCCACAAGACCACAAAGGATCCACTGCCAACGTTACAGTGCCAGAGGTCCGGTGGCCATGCCTCGACTGGTCAGAGCTGTTTTGATGGCACAAGAGTGTATTATAAATATGGTCTTCTGAATGAATTATTTTATCACTGCTTTTTTCATTGGTTTAAAGTCAGTGTGGGCTCACTTGGAAACAGATAAACTTGCAAATGAGGATTTTTAAAATTGCTAAACTCCTAATAACACACATAGTTATTTAGTCATAAATACTTTTACAGAAAGTTTTCAAGAGGTCGAATTGTTTCTGTGTCACTTTTTTATATTCTCAGTAAAAACCCTGTATTTGTATTTTTGGTGTATACAGCATTTTTCTACTGTAATAAGTTGACATCTGTTTGTGGTTCAACCATTTTCCTAACCATTATCCTATCTTTTGTCCGTTGTCTGAAATTTCCTCATTTATCTTTTTCTATACCTTTCCTTC
>OMNN01028457.1:0-21966 GCA_900302755.1 Chromis chromis | reverse complement strand
TCCTTCTCCCCCTCCCTACCACTGTCCTACTTTCCCCTTCCCTCCCTCCCTCCTTTGCTATTGCACCAGCATCATGTCCCACCTTGTCTCCCCCCCTCATCTCTAAATTTTCCAACCTTTGCTCCATCTGCTCCCTCCCTCCTTTTCTCAATCACTCCAACCGTCCTTTGCTCCATCCCTTGCCTATCAACCTTGCTTTCCCCCCAGCTGTTCTTCACGTCCCTCCTACCGTTTTGGTTCTTGCCGCCTAATTACTCTTCATCTCCCCGCTACCCCTGGAATTCCACCAGACCTCCCTCTTCTTGCCCCCGATCCATTTATTTCCTTCACTCTCCGCACATGTTCACCTTCTTCTTTACCCACTGCCTCTACAAAAGCATCATCTGTCTACTTTTATCTGAACCTGAACCTCTACTAAAGCAAAAATTCTGAATCATCTTTTCCTTCCGAGTCCCTTTTAGATTTCATATCACTGTCTTCCCTCTTGTCTCTTTCTTTTGCTCCTTTTATTTTAAACTCTGCATCTCCTCTCCTCTATCTCACCCTCTTCATTACCACTCCTTTCTCTGTGTTTTCTCCTCCATTCTGATTCTCTTTTGGCTAATTGCTCTGATGCAGAAGCCCATAGATCATCTCACCTCATGCTCACACTGCTGCATGACAGCTGCTGGAGAAACCCCACAGGTACGCAGTGAATAGAGGAAGGAGGAACGACAGAGACAAAGCAGAGGAGGAGGAGGAAAGAGGGCAGCGAGAGGAGAACAAGTGCAAGACGAAGAAGAGAAAAATGGTTAGAGTCCTCCTAAGCAATTAAAGTCAACTCAGGACCTTGGTGGTGCACAAATGATGTGAAAAACAGATGCAAGCTATTAATCAAAGATACTTTTACGCGTAATTACAGAAAGAAAACACCAGCATAAGACAGCTGTTTCCTCCTCAAAGTGCTTTTTTTTGTGCTTTGGAGATTTATTTCCTCAACATCTGATGAAGAATTTAATTATTTAGTCAAACACTTACCGGTAGATAAAATTTTGCATTTTCCTGACAAGTCACCCCTTGTGATTGTTCAAAAAATACTTTTTTATTATTATTACTTTAATCGAGTAGTTTTGGTTGAATTTTGGTCCACTTTAAAACAGTCTGCAATTACATTTTTATTCAACACACATAGTAAAAAACCTCACAGAGCAGCGAAAACAGCTCATGCAGACTTTCCGTGTTGCTTTAATCATTTTTCTAAGCTGTATAAAGTAATATAATATTTACACTATATCAATAAATCTAACTTTATTTATATAGTACTTTTCATACTGATGAAATGCAACACAAAGTGCTTCACGGATGAAAGGAATAAAAATCTATGTCACTGGCCTACCCCCTGTAGGAAAATGCACCCCACCACATGGCAAAAACATCAAACAATCAGGAACATCTTGAGGAACATGACAATGGCCCAAGATGTTGATTTGACCTCCAAACTTCCGAGACACCATTCTGATCAAGCATCAACAGGATGCAGTGGAACAAGTTTGAATGACAGAGGCCCCACTGCACAAGCCAGAGTACCCAAAGGATCCACTGCCTATGTCCTGGTGCCAGACCCCATAGGACACCCTGAGAGGTCCTCTTGTCCATGTCCAATGGTTCAGAGCATTTTTGACCACATAAGGGGGACCAACGCAATATTAGGCAGGTGGTCATAATGTTATGCCTGATCTGTGTATATTAAGATATGATATATTTACAATAGGGTTGCCAGGTCAGAAAACATCATGTCAGTTGTTTTGGTCGACAATAAGAAACTGCATGTTGTGTTATTTCAGTCTGAGGTTTTATTTAAGTCTATTTCCACAGCAGGTCAGTGCTACAATAACTAGGTGTGTCAGAGGTATATTCACACACAGAGCTCTCCAAAGCAGATACAGTGCAGAAGAGGTGAGTGTGTGCTTTTGTGGCATCTTGTCCGCACGCTGCTTTGTCCCAGATTTGTGGGTCTTAAACACAGTCACAAAACGCTCCGTGTGAACATTCACCAGCTCAGCGGCAAGCCCTTGTGCCGCTACATAAAGCAGCCCCAGGAGCTATTTAAAGGCACAACAACAGTTCTTATGATGGCTGACCAAGCATGAGGAAGCAATGGAGACATAAAGAGAGAGAGAGAGAGAGTAATAGAGAGAGAGAGGGGTGGGGAGGCAGAAACCAGCAGAACTACACAGCAGCTAGAGAAAGAGATGGATGACAAAGCAGCAGAGAGAGTGAAAGCTGAAGTGGGGGATGTGGACAGGTAAAGGAGGGGGAGGCTGAGAAATACACTGAGGCAGACAGATGAGGGTGGGGAAAGGGGGCATGGGGGTGAGAGGGTGATGTGAAAAGTAAGTGAGATGGAGTTGTGAGGGGTGGAATGATGAAAGACGGAGATGGAGTGTGGTAAAAAAAAAAATGTGGCAGGAAAAGTGGGGAGATGGATGGAGAGACCTCTTCACCTTTTTTTTGCCTAAATTCATGTAGCCCTCGAAGAAAACTGCTACAGAGCCCTTACATAAGCAGAAAAAAGTCACAGTTGCCACAGTAACCACTGACACACACCATGGCAACCAAGGTTACAACTGTACAGTTTACTTTTTGGATACAGACTTGAGTCAGCATACGGGATTATGAGATTAATGTCACACATCGAAGTCCCGATCAGCAACATTCTAGTTTGTGTATCAATGATTCTGTAAAACATGCACATATATTCAAACAGTACTGATCCCCTCGCACCATGTTACTGAAGAGAGAGAGAATCATTACAGCCTTAATCACTTCTGTGGCTCTTTATCATACAATCCCTCCAGGCTCTCACTGAATGAAACATCACACCAGTCTTTACAACATTCATTCTCAGTCTCCTGCCTTTCTTCCTCCGGCTCTCTGGGTCAATATCTTTTTCACCCTTCCTCCTAAAACTCATGTCATAAAGCTCCCCTCTCTTCCTCGCAAAGCAATTAATTGAGTCTAAAAATGGCCGAAGTGGCCCAGACTTCCGCCGGTGGAACCCCCGACCCCCGGTTTGTCGATCCTTTCGGACAGTCCATTAGAGATGGTGATTAGGAGTCTCGCTAATTAGGCGGTTTAACAAGGCAGAACGTCCGCGGTGACGAGGAGGGCTCTGGTACAGAATTCCCACAAGTTTGGAGGAACAGATGAGATCCTCAACCCCCCACCCCCCCCCCAACACACTCACACTTTAAGTCCACAGTAATAATCAAGTCCAGTGCACTTACAGTGAGGACAGCAATCTGCTCTCCTGCTGAGTTCGTGGTGATGATGGTGTTGTCTTAGCTGAATACTTCATCAAAGCCAGTGCTGGGTTTGCTATTATTTCAACACAGTCATTTACATTTTCCACAGTTGATGCCAGCGCCGTTTTATCAATGTTGGTTTTACAGTGAGGTAGATGCTGAGGTATCTTGTTACTTTTGCCATGACATGCGGCTGATGAAGTCCCCCGGCCCCAGCAGCACTAACGATCCCTCCTCTAGGTCCCTTATCAAGTAATGGTGGTAAAGCAGCTTGAAACATAAAGTAGGTGTTATTTTTTTTGACTGACTTTAGATGCTCAGGTGACCAAAGTGGTGCATTCTTGCTTCGCCCAACTGACAGAGCTGGTTAAGATCAGGTCATTCCTCTCCCGTGCAGACTTAGTAAAGGTGACCCATGCTTTTATCTCCTCCAAACTTGACTACTATAACGTACCTTTAGTTTATTCAAAATGCTGCTGGCATGTTTTAAACACACACCAAGTGAACCGCCTATATTAACCCAATCCTTTTAGAATTTATTTTAAGCCTGATGGTCAGGCTCCTGTCTATATCTGTGATCTGCTGACTCCCTAAGAACTTTATCACTGCCTGAGATCCTCCTGCAGGGTCTTACTGATGGTTTCAAAGTCTTGACTTGTCACTAAAGGTGATCGAGCCCTTTGCTGTTTGGGCCCCTCAGCTGTGGAACCTCCTGCCTGGAGATCTCAAGCATGCAAACTTTGTATTATCATTTAAATCTGTTCTTAAGCCTTACTTGTAACATAGGGATTATTCTAGATTCAAGATTCAAGAGGCAGTTGCACTGTAAAATGAAAATATTACTTTCTTGATCCTGATCCTCCTTTACCAAATAGGCAAATTCTAAGAAAAACTATAGCAATTCTGAATAAATAAGCACACCTAAACCTACAGCGTCAGTGGTTATGAAGTGCATTGTGCATTATTGTAAACCTTGGTTTGAATAAAGTGATTACAGCAGTAATTATAAAGTGCAGATTGCATTGCAGTAAACAGTTATACAGTTGTAAACATAAAAGGCAGCAGTGTCTTTGTGGTAGCTATTTAATTTATTATATCTTGTGATATCCTATTTACTTGCAACATTTGTTTTACAGGAAAGGACTTTGTAAATTTGTGTTAAATGTGCTATATAAATGCAGTTATCATTATCATGTTGCATGTTTTTGATTAATGCAAGTTAAACGTGCTGTCTTGAGGCTTATAATTGTTCTTTATACAGTGGAAGAGCAGGCAAACTGCACCCTACCTGCCCAGAAACTAATAGAAAACAAAGTTAGTGTCTAGCTAGATGTGGGAACAGGTGACTGTCTGTTAAAACCACATCAACTTAACAAGGTGTTGCTCCTACAGTTTACTGCACCAACGGCAACACACACACAACAGCGTCAAATATATAGCAAACCTCCAGGGCCGCATCAGCCAGTATACAGCACTGCACCATTATTTGTGTTTGTTTTTTTACCCTAAAATGAAACAGTCTCAATATTAAGTGGGCTTTGGAGAAAATTGGAACAGTAGTGCCAATCCACTGGCAGTAAGTGAGGGCCCCTCTGCACCCTGCAGCACTGCAGTCAATGATGATTGATTACTCCCTCACAGTCTCATAACTGCACTCATTATTTCTTTCACAGTCATTCACACGCCGAGGACAACACCAGACCTGCTTTTTCACAAGTTAGCATAATTACACTGGAAAATATCACTCTTCTAGGTAGTTATCAGGGGAAGATAAAGTGTTTCTGCAGTTTTTGGTGCTCTTACACATGTGTGATCCTGGTTAATTCCTGCACACAGCGCTGAGTAGCTTCACTTTTAAAAAGCTTGCTGAAACATATGTGCATCAGTATGTGGTCTGTGGTCTTTCGTACTCAGTAATTAGCTCCCTCGGTCTTCTCGCAGGTCATAGGGCTGCTGGTGGGCCACAGGGACACCGACAATATATACTCTGTCTTCTCTGAGGCAGTAGGATCCAATGGTGACGGCTTCCTCTGTTGTGCGCGATGGGGTTTTAAACATTCACCTGGCAGCAAGTGGTAATCTCAATGTGGGTTCCCACAGTCACTTTTTTACCCACATAATTAGATGTGCTGCACTTGAAGAAAGTTAATCAGTGGAGAGGAAACTTCAGTTTTTACTACCCTTATGTTCAGAGACAGCTGAGCACACAAACAGACACACAGGAAGTTCAACGACACAAACAGGCAAAGTGCAGGAAAAGCTCTCCTCCTTCTTTTTCTTCATCTTCTTTACTCTCTCTCTCGCTTCCATTCACATACACACTTAAACATTACGACCGCCGTCCTGTTCCGACTCAACACACAGCTGTTCCAAGACTTGGCATCGGGTGATTGTGACAGTAATTACCTGCCTAGTGGAGGTGGAACTAGTGTGTGCCGAGAGCTAGAAAATAGCAATCTGGGAGGATGGTGGCGAACGGGGTGCAGGCAGCACACTGGGAGCCCTCTGTTGCAGCTGCAGCACCAAACCCTCGGCTTAATTTGGCAGAAGGACAGCCCAATACGATCTCCTTCTCCCTCAATGAAGGCCATCGCTGGTTGACAGAGAGTCAAGTCAGCAAGTATTTTGCACTGGTGATGACTTTAGTTGTGGATTGATGGTTTGCTAACTGGATAAATATACTGAAGCATTCAGTCATATGACATTTATGTGCTCTACTGTGGGTGCCAGATGCTAACTCTTAACAAAAAATGCACTTTTAATGTCATTTTAAAGTAATTTTTAGAAAATAAAACACCAAAAATGGGTTTTCTATCACATAAAATGAAATATCTTTGAGTTTGGATGTTGTCTGGACAGAACTCACAATTAGAATAAGTCAGCTTGAGCTTTAGAAAATTGAAAATGAACAATTTAGGGACATATGATTAACCAAAAATGAAAGAAATTGAAGTTGCAGCCCTAAAGAGGCTATATAAATTACTACATCATGGCCTGAGTGATGATATGTGATTGTGACGAGCAGCTGACAGTATTTGGTAGTTTGATAACTGGATAAATGTATGGATGCAATTCAGTAACATGATCATTTATGTGCTCTACTGTGGGTGCCAGGTGCTAATTCTTAAGAAAAAACACACTTAATTTCATTTTAAGGTAATTAGGAAAATAAAACACCAAAAATGTGTTTTCTATCACATTAAGTATAATATATTTGAGTTTTGGATGTTGTCTGGACAGAACTCACAATCAGAATAAGTCAACTTGAGCTTTGAAAAATTTAAAATTGACAATTTATGGACTAATGATTAGCCAGAAATGAAAGAAACTGTTAGCTGCATCCCTAAAGAGCCTATAGATACTCTATACTTTAAATTACTACATCATGGCCTGAGTGACGATATGTGATTGTGATGAGCAGCTACACCACAACACGCAATATCACTGACGGACAGGTGGTGAGATTAGTCACCTGGATGCTGCTTGGTTGTAGTGATGACAGAAGGTGTCACAGCATTCTCCCACAGTCATCACAGTGCAGAGCCACAGAGAGACTCTGTTATTTTAGTTGTTGTAGCGACAAACAGGTACAGCATCGAACCCACCAACAGCAATCAGAGGTGTTTGTGTCTGTCAACAAATAAGTCCACAAAGCACATGGTGAAACACATACTGTGTTGCTTTGAAATGTCACCAACTGATATGTGAGATGAGTTTATTCAGAATAAATGGTAGCTTAATGTGAGCTGTGGGATACTGGAGAAATCATTTGAAAAAAATGTTGTAACTTCTCCCTCATTCCCGCAGGAATTTGGAGTAATTGCAAAGCTGCGGCTTCCTCCAAATGTAGAAAAATGATTTAAAGCCTTAAATATTCGACATACCCTCACCGGAGCTATTTAAATGCAGGCATTTTGTGGCTTCTCAAAGCTGTTAACAGGATTGATCCTGAGTGTTTCCTGTTAATAACCGTCTCTGAAGACTCTGGTTGTAAAAGGGGCAGCTCAATTTATTAAAAAAAGAGAATCCTAGGTCTGAGCATAGAAAAGAATATCACTCTTTATGAGCATGGAAACCCTTAAATCCATTCAAAGGGCCACCAGCAAATGTAAAAACCATTTCTCCGAGTACAGATCACATTAAATAGTTGGCTACTTTTACATTCATCCATTTATCACGGCTGCCAGATCCGACCTGCCCGCCTGGGGCTCTGGATGACGTCAGAGGGGATCACATAGCAGTGAACCTCGCTCCTCCTCTTATATTTGCTCTTGGCCGGGCCATCAGACCCAATTTGTCCCGTCAGGCTCTGCTGCCTCCAGTCTGCCCCATCGTGCAGTTCAAATCCAACGTTAATTTCCTCTACCTCGCCGGCTCAAGGACAGCAGTTCATTCTCTGGAGCTTGACAAACCACTCGTGCTAGGTACAGTACCACTCCAATTCCCTCGTGTTAGGATGGAGCTCCTGTCCAGGCAGCTGAATGTTCGTTGCCACCAGACATATAGGCTGCTCAGCAGGCAGACATTGGGACTGAAATCAGGATGGATGTTTCAAGTTATTATTGTGTCTCGAGCACAGTGGAGAAAAGGCAGAATGTCCCAAACAGTAAGGAAGGATTAAGGTGATAAGCTTGGGTTGAAATCAGCCACTAGATGCAGGATGTTTTATCATCATTAGGGTCTATAATGGATTTTAAGATTAGATGGCAAGCATTGGAACATATGGAAGTGCATTGTAGTGA
This sequence comes from Chromis chromis, assembly GCA_900302755.1. Taxonomy (NCBI): domain Eukaryota; kingdom Metazoa; phylum Chordata; class Actinopteri; family Pomacentridae; genus Chromis; species Chromis chromis. The sequence continues at coordinate 13,940 of OMNN01028457.1, read as the reverse complement.
CAATTTCTGGCACAGTTTGAGGCACTAAGGATGTGTATTTTGACCAAATTAGCAATATAGGACCAGTCTCTGTGCAGTACACTCTTCTTGGATGCACGGACAGCAAAACCACAACACTTAAACCACAATTTCTAAACCAAGCACATCTTTGCAAAAATGCCTGCCTGGGGGCCTGCACAGCTTCCCAAACAAACAAACAAACAAACAAACAAACAAACAAACAAACAACACTTCCTTCCATGTAACTCTAGAAAAACCTGAAGATGAACTGATACCAAGAAAAGAAAATGAGCAGCTCAGATGGACTAAACCTGGAGCAAACCTCAGCTGCAGAACATGACTGATTCCCAGCAATCCTCCAAGAGATGATTAGGCAGGATCTTAGTTTGAAACATGATGAAAGAAAGAAGACTCCCAGGATTAGAGGCAAGAGTTCAGACAAAAGTTGTCGTTGAGAAATGCCCCTTTGTGTGTGTGTGTCTGTGTGTGGGTTTCAGCCTGAGGAAGATCTTTCTGTAATGCCGCCGTCGACCAATTAACTTTGATAAATGTGACTGCTGGTTTCAGAGCGGCGGGAGGAAAAGGCTGCAGGATTTCTCGGCGAAATAATACAAAAAAAAAAGGTGGAGATAATAAAGGTTAACGGCGCTGCGTAAAGTGACCATGCGTAAAAACTTCCAAAATTAAGTTAGATTGATTCGAATGCGCTCATAAGTATAAATCTATGTTGAATATGTGACACAGGCTTCAACTTGTGAACAAGTTGTCCAAATGTGCGCTGGGGAGCTGGAAGCTGGGCGCACAGTTAACCCCTTTGTCGCTGTCTGTGGTGCTGAAAGCACAGCACCACAGACAGCGACAGCCTCACCAAACACTGAGGGAGCCTTTGTTTGCTGCCTTTTCTTGATGTTAGAAACAATTTGGGTTCCATTAAAGTTCCTTCAAATGGAAGAAACCACCAAGCCTGAGATATCTGACGCCCTGATGTCACCTATAACTGAAAGGCCATTTGCATCGAGGGCAACAAAACGAATTTGCAAGTGTGGAAACATACTGAAAGGCATTGGCAACTCCCTGTTCTCTGTTTGATTTTGCCTTCTTACAAACTAGAAGCCAGCCAAGCCACAAAAACTTAAACAAAAAAAATACACCAGAATGATAAGTCAAAAGCAAACTTACGGGTGCCATCAAACCGTGTGGCTATAGTGTCCAGAAACGTGTTCTGCGGCGCTAATAATCCCTTCATCACAGGCATTTTCCCTGCTTGGTGATGAAGTCCCCATCAAAGTTACTGGAGAGAAGGCGCAAGTCGTCCAAACGCGTGAGGCGCTCCCATTTAAGGCACCGAGGCTTGGAAATGAAGCCGCAGCTATCCAGTCAACTCAGCACAATGCGAGCCCTGGGCTGGCCGAGAGTGCACGTGATGCGCGCGCCCGCGCGTCCGTTTGCGTGCGTAAACGGCGGGAGGAGACGGTGCCCACAGGTGCAGATCAGGTAATAGCCGGGGACGAACCGTGAGAGAGGGAGGCTCCCTGTCAGCGGTGCCATTATTGTGTCGCCCGGACTCAATGATCGTCTCTCCGCGGCGCGCAATGCTGGGAGACATCAATCACCCTCAACAACAGCTGTGATTAAAAGCGCAAATGGGGGGGTTTTGTCGGTGTGGAGGCACAGTGGCATGACAGGAGAGAAACAGAACTTATGTTTGCAATTTTTTTTTTGCTTGTTTGTTTTGTTTTTCTCTGCAGCTTCTTCCAGAAAAGAGAAATAAAAGATAAGCTGTGCAGACATTCTGCAAATGTGCCAAAGCCTAACCAATAATTTCTGACCCTGAACAATCATTAGTAGATAGATGGAAAAATGAAGAAAAACTGCACAACACATTGCAGGGTAATTGTTTCTAGGGATTCACAACTCATGAAGCTGCACTGTTGCGTTGGTACTGAGTCCATGCTGCTCTCTCCCACAGCACCTGTCAGCAGGTACACAACTGTCCGCACGGACACAAGAGATATCATGAGTTTTTAGTGCCACCTGATGGTAAGATCAAGGCATGACATGCACGAAACACAAGCATACACGGACTGGAGTCAAAATACAAGAAGCAAAACCCTCAGCAGACCAGATCAGTTGCACTGCAGCGCCCTCGTGTGCACAGTAAGATGACAAGCCTTAATACATGACATAATATTTCATAAACAGAATTTAACTTCAACCATCTACATACAGCCAGTAGTGCAGTGTAGCACATACGGTCAGGTGAACAATAAGCAAATGCAAATTGGTGAGGAAACTGTTGGCTTTTTGGACATATATATATATTATATATTCCAACTAATGACATGGAAAATGTACATTTTGTAGTAATTTTCGTTTTTTTTTAAAGAAAGATCAGTCACAGGGAAAAAATCTGTACACGTCTACATTTATGTCCCATACCAATCCATAAAATTTGCTTCACGGGTTCTGGATTAGGTGCCAATGGAACCACCAAAGTCAGGTTGAACCTCTGACATCTACAGTAAGATTTTGATATTCTCTTGGTTCTTGAAGTGTGTGGTGCCATCATGTTAAGATCTAAACATATTTCCATCATTAAAAAAAGGCTGTGAATATCTATTTCATGTAAAAAGAAGTCTCCCAAAAAAAAAAAAATTTCATCACAGGATCTGCAGGTGTTTGTGTCAAGGTGCTGCGTCTACAATCAGAGAGAAATTGCACAAATTTAACCTCCACGGGCAAGCGTGCCAGGAAAAAAACCCTTGCTGCCAAAAGGAACATTAGAGCAAAATAACAGTTTGCCAATATGAGCAAAAGACCAAGCCTTTTGGAATAATGTGCTGTGGACAGACGATAATGGATGCTTGGCACAGACCAAAGACAGCTTTTTTTAGGAGAACAACCTCAAACTAGCTGTGAAGCCTGGTGGCGGAAGTGTTATGGTTTGTTTTGCTGCCTCAGTTACTGGGCAGCTTGCAGTCACTGAATGAATACTATATCATAACAAAAAGGACTGTACATGCAAGAATCTTGTAAAAAAACAACAACAACAAAAAAACTTGCAACTCAAGGAATTTTACAGGAACAGTGGTCAAAATTTTCAGCAAGTCAATGTCAGACACAGGAGGACAAATATGCATACTGCCTTCAAACAGTTATTTCTGCTAAAGGGAGTGATATTAGCCTCTGAGGCCACGGTTGTAGTTACTTCTTCCACCGAAAAATATTACATCTATAGATAATTTTACTAAATAAATGATTGAAAAAGCTAGTCTTCCTTGTGGTGTTGTTCTAGTACATCACTTTTACTTGTAGGTGTCCAAATATGTAAAAAAAAAAAAAACAACAACAAAAAACAACTCAACAATATCACAATACCATCATTTTCACATGATGGTAAATGTTCTTCAGGTTTATTTCAGTCATTTGAAATGGTGTGTAAAGTAAATGAAGGAATCAAGTGCCAAATTTAAAGCTCATGTTGTTCATAAACACCAGAGTTGTTTAATATCAGATACACCAATTGTTTCATGAGCAAGCCTCTCTGAAATTGTAGGTAAGAAGGCTCCAAAATCCTGCCACAAGTAATGACAAAATCCAAATTTGCAAACCCACATTTTCAACTGTAAATCAAGGAATTGTGCCAAAAAGTTCCAAGGAACCTCCAGCAAACACCAAGAAACCTTCACACACACACACACAAACATATATGCATGCAAGACTTGACACACACAACCCAATTCCATTCTAGGTCAATCCCATTACCAACGGTGCCACACTAAAAGTCAAGCACTGCGCCTCCTACTCGGATTCCTCCACTACAGCGAAGCAGCTGTTGCAGCAGTTGTGTCATTTGGACAAAGTGTAGTCATCAGGGGCTCTAAGGCTCACTACTGTGAATCATAGATCAGTTCAGTGGCTTCAAAAGAGCCCACAAACTACACAAACATTCAGGATAAAGAAATCTGTGAATCATAGCAGAGGTGAGGCAGCGTGCAGCAGTTAAGCACACAGAGATACTTCCGTCAGCTAATGAAATTAAAACAGACAGCCAACGCACAGTGATGCTTCACCTGAGTAATTAAATTCTAAATGCATCATTTAATCCCGACATTTTAACCCTACAGTTAAGTGCACAGCTAAGCGACAGTTGAGTCAGAGTGAGTCATTGTGGATCACAGTGTTACTTCACCAAAAACTTTATTAAACCTCTGCAAATGAGTCTCTTTACTCCAATTAATGTTCAGCAATCGTTTAATTAACAGCCAATCATTGTAGCTGCGACACCAGGGAGATACAAATTGTATTTTTAAGTATGGCTCTCTTTTCAAAAAAAATCTTTGCCAATAAAACAAGATTTAACATTACTATTCATTTATGTTTGTGGCAATTTTAAGAGGTAAATATCTTATAAATTCAGTGATCCATGTGAAGTGATGGTAGAAAAACACCTTTTGTCTGTCACAAGCATAATTACTAACTTGGTTGAGTGTTTCAGTGCTGGGTCCTGCTTTGTGCACACTTATAGATTGCTTTGACTGAGCCATTGTTAACATGACTAATTATACAAGAAACAACAAGATGGAAAATGTCTATCTGATTTGAAAAAGGTCTGTTTTTGTTTGTAAAAAAAAAATTAGAGACTCCTGAGGAAATTTGGTTTGTTTACTATGCGTCTATCAGTGTAACTAAGTACATTCATTCAAGACAAATTTGAGGTGCTTGTACTTTACTTGTGTTTCTTCCATTTTGTACATGTTTATACTTCGACTCCACCACATCTTAGACGTAAGTATTATAGTTTTTACTCCACTACATTCGTCTGGGAGCTTTAGTTACTTTTCCAGTATAAAACACATTTCTCCAGATGTGGGGATTTTGAATGTATGTGATAAACAGAGCGATTATGCATTCCTTTATGGGTTGAGAAAATCCACCCACTTCTTAAGCCTAATAAACGATTTAATAACCCTTTTAGGTCAGCTGGAAAATTCACTGTTGCAATGCTGCAAATCGGGCAGCTTTTCTGAACTCATCACAAATCTTATCAGCTCTTACCGGACTACAGTGGTACAAACATAAAGATCTCATAGAACATGAGGCATTGCTGTAGATTAAACTTCCCAACAGCATATAAAACAGTTAATATCAGCTCAGACTTAGAATTCTACATGCACACTAATACAGCAATAATATTGACCCAACTCATGCAATACATGATACACATGAGTTAAACCCTGACAGGGAACATTTATAAATTTATTTTTTTTAACTTTTGATAGTAAAGTACAGCTTTCTAATAATATATTAGGAGGTGTTGGAATGCATGACTTTTACTTGTAGTGAAGTATTTTAATGGTATGAAATTACTACTTTGACATAAATAAAGTGACAAAATCTTCCACCACTGCCAGTTTTCTAGCTTCCCTCATTCAGATGCTGTTTTTGATTGCACCACTAGAGGTCGCCAAAGTTTACTTTTGTTTTGAAATCCTGCTCACAGCTTTTTTTTAAAAAAACATATAGCCTACTGTATGTGTGTTTAAATTTGAAAGATGCATGCATAAAAGCCTCTTTGTGTGGCCCACTCAAATCTGTTTTAACTTCCATCCCAGAAGTTGAATAAGGGTACAATGATATAAACTGTAAAGATGATAGTTTAATCTCTATGAATTTGGTTTTGGATTACTCGTGTGCTGTTTTCACTGTGATTTCAGCACCAGTCCTGTGTCTCTCCGTGTTCTCTGGTTTCATTATAAACAGTCTGATCTGGCTTTGTGCCTCTATTACATACAGTTATGCTTAGGACTCCCCTGCTGCATTGCAAAGGCAACACTGTGCCAGCATTTTAACTTTATGGTTTTTATGATGCCTTCGGGTGCCATACAGGGAGAGGGAATGGCTGTTTAAAGACACGGCTATAAGTTCATCTTTCACGCGCACTTTCGCAAAAGCCTTTTATTTTATGTGCGGCATGTACAATCACACAGTAGTCATCACTCACAGTCATCACTGCACACGGCCTCCTAATAGAAGCAATTATAGAGCTATCACATGACATATATGGCCCATGTGCCATCCTCTAATCCACTGCTTACACTTTCTGTCTCTTTCCATCATCTCAAACAAACAACACACAGCATGTTTTTCATTCTTCCCACAAAACAAAACCCATCAATTTTTCAATCAAGCAGGTAAGGAGGGCAGCATCTCGCATCTGATCCTGAGCTCACAATCTCATCTGAAAGCTGGAGGTCCCTGAATCCAAACCTCCTTTGTGAGAGACTCCCTGATTTGTATACATACATCACAACCACCTTAACCCGAGGCTATGTTTTCCCTCAGCCGGCATTTGATACCCATGCCGGTGCATTAACAGACTGAGGAGCCACCCCAGATCGGGAGAAACCCGAGGAGAGACAGCTGCCTTCAAGCCGAGCTCTGGCACAATGTCAGCGATAAGATTATTGTATGGACATCTAATATCCTTGCAGGGAGAGGTTTCTGGGTTAGGATGTGGCAGATTAGAGCTACGACAAGGACAGGGGTGGAAAAAGAGCAATACATTACTGTCTAGGTATATTACATGTAAAAGCCCTGTATTCAAAATCCTAATAAAGTAAAAGAGCATAAATATTACAAGAAAAATGCTACTGGTTCAGCTGAAATGTTACTTAAACATCACTTAACATGGTTGTTGATGCGTCAATGCACAAGCAGTGTTTCATTGCTGTAGCTTAGCTAGTTTAATCAGTTTTATATACAGGTCAGTAGAACAAATGTATGGAAAACACTGGTTTAATCCTTAGAAATATATGGACTTTTATGAGCTGATCATGTTTTTCTTCTATGTGCAACCTTAATTTATAAAGTAACTGGCAACTATAGCTACCACATGGGTACAGAGGACTAAAAAGTGCAGTATTTGTCCCTGAAATGTAGTGGAGCAAAAGCATAAAAGAAGTATAGAGTTGAAGAAAACTGCAAATACCTATACAAGGATCCAAAATGTGTATTTAAACACAGTCCTTAGTGACTTTCCATCACTAGACAAGAAGATGGAAGTGTAAAAATTTACATCTGAAAGCCCCACTTTGTGCATGTCAGCCTGCACAAATGCTTCCATGCGTGCATTTGTCAGCAACCCTGCATGTTTAGCGTTACATTGCGCGTATCAGATTGTAAAGCATTTGTGTGCAAATCAGATCCCCGGCGTGAGCAAGAGAAACAGAAAATGTGCAGTACTGAGCGTTGGCAATCCATTTCCCCCCCCCTTTAACGCGCCAACATGATGCCTCCACCCATCTAACGGCAGCAGGCTCACTAACCATATCATGAGTTTATAATAACCACATCACATCCATGGCGAATGAGGTGGAATGAAAATCTAACCTAATTTGGAGAGATACACGACTGTGTGAGTAGTAGGGTGTCCCCTGAGATGAGGCTCCGATTTGAGGGAGCCGTGTGCTGCACTGGTAGCATGCTCTGTGAGCGTGTAATGGTCTTAATTATCATTTAGCATGCCAGCCTCATCGGCGACGTATCGAGCCAGTGATAAAATAGTGGAGCAGAGGGGCGAAATGAAAACTTAAAGACACATGCACATGCAAAATAGTGGCAGATGACATTAAATGCATACATTTAAACATAACCAGAGGTGCAAGTTGAATGATGCAAACACACACACACACATTTCCACCCAGCTGAGTGACATCTCTCTCTCCGAATTAGTCACGATGAATGATGTGTAACCAGCCGTGACTCGTTCTGGCTGGGGAGATAGCTAATTCACTTTGTTTAATTAGTCAAAAGTAGTAGAGCACACTCCCTCTCCTCCAAACACACACTTTTGCACTGCACAACATCTACGTGCCTAGAGAAAAAGGCAGACCTGTAACCACATCGGTGTAACATTTCACGGGGGCAAGTCTTTGACTCTTATCAGCCAGAATGAAGGATTTCTGACACACAAACAGCACATCTTGCTTTGTGATACCTTTTTACAGAGATTTCATCCGGACATGAAGATCACCTCGTCCTCAGTGGACCACACGGTGGAGGTCTGCTGATGCTCGGCTACACCTTCCTGCAAACAGGACGGAGGACAAGTTGTTTTTTATGCTAATTGATTCGGCTCCATCAACACTTTGAGGTACAGTGAAGAGATGTTTCCCTTTCATGTGCCTTTTTTTTTTTTAATTTGTGAGCTTGGTTGCTTTTGTTGGTGCTACTTTGAAGTGTTTTAAAGTGCGGTTTAGCAGAGTTAAATATGCAGTCGAAGGATCATTTGGAGAATTATCTGCATCTTTGCTCACCTTATTGTCTGCAGTACTTATATCTGTTAATATGTTTTTTGCATAATAAAAGCTACTACTGTATGTGCTTTATAGTATAGTATAAGCCTCCTTACAGCACTATAGCCCCTATAGTATTATGTGTAGCTTATAGGCCTCCTACTGTGATTTAATGGGACATGGAGCACATTCTTGGAATAAAAAACATATTAAACATGAGCCATGGATAATCTTGTGACAACACAATATCAGCCTTCAAAAGTTAATATCAGTGAGCCAGTTTCCACCTTGTCCTGCTCCACTTTGTTACCATGGAGAGCTCCAATACCCTAAAGACAATAATAAGTGCGTGCACAGCATGCGGGAGAACATAATAAATAGATTTATGCGCAATTGTCACATTTAATACATTTACGGAGCGCGCTAGTGAATTCATTATTACACCATATGTTAATGCAGCTGGGTCCGTGTATTTCTGAGACTGTGTGCGTGTGTGTGTGTGCAGTGTGTGTGTGTGTGTGTGTGTGTGTGTGTGTGTGTGTGTGTGTTGGGGGTCTCTCTCTTTCTTCTCTCTCTCTTTCCCTCTCTCTCTCTCTCTCTCTCTCTCTCTCTCTCTCTCTCCGTGTGCGCACAAGGCTTTGAAGTGTAACCAACAACTGCTGTCCCGGAGTCAGCGGTGCAACCTCATATATATGATCGGGAGCCTGTTCTCCTCCTCGCCGCGCATTGTTCTGCTCCACACGGGCAGCGTGTCCCGGCGCTCCGGATGGGAGGTCGCTCACAACTTGCGCCGAGGCCAAATTTATCGCTCCATCGGAGAAGCGACGCGCCGCCGGAGAACAAGGAAGGGCACGGAGAGAGAGAGACAGAACTACTCGTACAGTAAACACGAGGTGATTTCGAGCGTTTTATTGTGAGCGAAGAGGACGCACCACAGCTCGGACGCGGGAGATCCGTTCCTCAGCTGGAGATCAATGGAAGCGACATATGGATACAGCCGGCGTCTCCAGGAGAGGACTGTTGGTGTATGATAGTAGGCCGGGCGTGCACGTTGTGCCGACTGAAACAGGTTGGTTTCACCGAGATCAAACTTCATCAGGATCACACGTCGGATGATTTGCACTCATTTAGGGGCGAAAAAAACCCAAGAGAATCGCAGCGGCGCGCCTGGAGACGACGGCAGGGGTTTATTATGGGAAACCTGCGCTGTAGCGTTCAGCGGACTTTAACTGGATTTAGAGGGGTTTTTTTTCCTAATCGCTGCATCTGAGTGAAGGTCACTGCTGAAAGGAATATCCTTCAGATCTGTTTGTGTGTCAACATTGTGCTTTCTGAATTCAGGCTACTTGTTAGACACAGAACTGTTAAATGACTGACACAGTTTCTCTCCTGGCACTCAGAAATAAGTGTGCACTTAGTGGGCAATTATTTAATCTCTGTTTAGTGATGATGGGCATATTCAGACAGAACATTAGTTACAATGACTCTGTGTTTGTCGCTGCAAAAGTTACTTTAAAATATGTGTAATAATCTTTGGAAACATAATATTAGGTCAGAGCACCACAGCTATGGTTACACATGATGGTCAGTTTACCACATTGCCAGAAGACAGTCTCTCTTTAATTTGAAAGTTTGGTTGTGTTTTCCTGGAGATCCATGTCAAAGAGGGTTTTGTAAGTAAATGTATTTATCACAATTGTCAAGGATCCCAATCCAACCTTACACTATTATAATAACTGCTTTGAAAAATGTGCCCAACTCATAGAAAGTGTTATTTAGGAGTTAGTTTATAATATATTTACATTAATAATTGATTGTCATAACGTTTTTCCCCACAGAGTGAGACATCCATCCAGCCTATTGAACTCTGTTAGACCTTTGGCTCCCAAACTATGTTGTGCGGCTCATGAATATGTTTTTGATCCTGTGCTGCCTACTTTGTAGACAAAAATAAGTTTGGCGATGTTTGACACCGTCTCCTGTCAGTGGTCATGTATTATTTTGAATATACTCAATCTAGCCATCAATCAGTCCATCCATCTGAATATTAACTGATGATATACTAATAAATGATGGATAAATATGGCTCTATGGATACTTTTCCATCCACCCATGATGTAAATAGAAAGACAGATAGATGTCCACACATACATATTTATCCATCATCTATTATAGATGGAAACGAATGGATAGATCGACAATATTCATATATATATATCTATCCATCTATTTATTGATCTTGTCATCCATGATGGATGGATGGCTCCATGAGGGATCAATACATGGACAGATGTGTGGAAATCTATCACAGATCAACCTATAGCAGCATTGTATTGATATATTGCAAATTGACTTTTCGAGCACCTTTTACAACCAACCATCTGTCTTTTACAATTAACGCCACCCCTGGGGTCAGTGGGAACATTTCACTCAATTTCGCAATTTTCCGTGGCATTGTACAAAAAAAGTAGCTTTAATATTTGTGAAATTATTTAGCCAAAACCAAAAGCTTGTTTCCCGCTCTCTCCTACTACCAAGATAATATAAGCGATGTGTATGAGGTTACCTTGTCCAGTCTTTGATGTTTACGTATCTCTGTCTCTGCATCAGTGTGACACCACAGATGGATCCCCTGTGCAATGGATTCAAGAAAGCTGAGGGCAGTGATCTTGTTGTTGACCCGCGGGCACCTCCTGCTAAGCTGGCTCGACTGGAACAACACGAGGTGGGACCCTCCAGCCAGGAGATGAGCCAGCAGGGGAGTCCTGTGGCCATAAACCCCTGCCTGGCCCAGAAACCCACCGCAGTGAGGCCACAGGGCAAGAGCTGGCACACCAAAGGTACACGGGCTGAAACATGGAAAGGGTTTAGAGAATAAATGCAAAGGAGGAGCACAGGGTTTCACTTCTAAAAGATATTTTTAGCTGAAGCTTTACAGATTGAACCTTCAGTGCAGTGACTCCTATATGTGATCTGATGAATTGACGGTTGTTCCGTGATCACTGTAAATGTTGCTCTGGTTAGGATTTTGGTCTGATGCGTTTGAATTTTGAAGAAGTTTGGCAACTAAAACACATGAATTGCATAATTTAGTTTGAGAAAAAAAACTGCATGTGAAATGACAATGAAATTAATCATTACTTTATAAGCTAATGAACTACTTATGAGTACATCCCCAAATGTCATGCTGCATGAAATCATTTGTGTCACCTCAGGGAGCCTGCTGCCGGTGTTCTGCGTGGTGGAGCACAGGGAAAGCCTGTTGGAGGGAGAGAGGAGAGAGGAGCACGCTGAGTTTGTGTTGGTCAAAAGAGATCTGCTGTTTAACCAGCTCATAGAGATGGCCCTGCTCACACTGGGATACTCACACAGCTCTGCTGCACAGGCTAAAGGTAAACAGCACACAGAATACACAGACAACACAGGTATGTCTTTGAGCATTCTCAGTTTTCACTTTTCTGTGTGTGTTCAGGTCTGATCCAGGTGGGCAGGTGGAACCCGGTGCCCCTGTCCTGTGTAACAGACGCTCCTGATGCCACAGTGGCTGATATGCTGCAAGACGTTCACCATGTTATCACCCTTAAAATACAGCTGCACAGGTACAGAGCAGATATTACATCAGCCTACAGTTATAGTCAGTTGTCTACATGCTGTCTGTGTGGAATCAAAGTTAACATACGCTTTTTTTTCTCAGAAGACATTCATATATAGCAGGAAAAACCACGTGTTATAAATGCCATTAATTATTGCTCTGTTCCACTCAAACATCCCAGTGTGCCACAACTGTGTGACATTTGAAGTGTTTAGTTTCTTCTCACAGCCCAGAAGTTCATTTACACTGTGCGTGTGTGTGTGTGTGTGTGTGTGTGTGTGTGTGTGTGTGTGTGTGTTGTCTTTAACGCATTAGTCATTTTATGCATGTGGTTCAGTATTTAGACAAGAAGTCCATGCTGTGAGTGTGAATAAAAGTCTGAGTGTGATTACTGCAGTGCTGTCAACAACTCAGCTCTACATTAGACTGGGTACGTGCCTGGGATCTTACATATACAGCAAGCAAGGAGATCATTTTTAGGGATATCTTCTGCTGACGTTACACATGAGGTTGAGTTTACTCATCACATAAAGTACTACTGATCCTGTGAAAACAACTGTAAAAAAAATCTTCTGTGGCTCTGATTTTAGCTTTCTAACATCCAAAAAGATAACCTATTCTAGTATCTGATGAAAGATGCCTTTGCTTTACATTATGGGAAGTCTTTAAGTCTTTTGAAAGTCCAATACTTAAGTCACATCAAGTCACTGTTATTTATATAGCACATTTAAAACAGCAGCTGTCAAGCCAAACTGCTTTCCAGTACAGAAATTAGTGTGGCATTGTAAATTTACATAATAATAATAAATATTATGATTAAAACTACAAAATGAAAAATTATATGAAATACAAATTAAATGTTAAAGTTATGACCCTACAGTATTACTACTTATGGACATTTGCCTGACCAATTTAAAAATTGAACCCTACAAAACTACACATGGTAAACCAAATGAATCGGAAGATTCCCAATGAGCAGGCATATGGCGACTGTGGAGAGGACTGATTCCCTTTTAACAGGAGGAGACCTCCAGCAGAACCAGGCTCAGGGAGGGCGGCCATCTGCCTTGACCAGTTGGGGTGAGGGTGAAGGGGGGAGAGACAAAAAGGATAGCAGAGCTGGAGCACCCTTTAAAACTATAATATATATTAAAATACTGCAGTTCAGTGTCTTTTCTTTGCTCTTTGTTTAGCTGTCCCAAACTGGAAGACCTGCCAGCGGAGCAGTGGAGTCACTCCACAGTGAGAAACGCTCTGAAGGAGCTCCTCAAGGACATGAATCAGAGCTCCCTGGCCAAGGAGTGTCCACTGTCCCAGGTAGACGACACACACGTAGAGCGAGCACATAAAAAAAAAAGAAAAAACAGAAGATACATTTGACTTAGGTTCAAAATGTGCATGTGATGTCTTTGCCCTTGCATGTCCTGTGTGTGTTTGTGTCTACTCTGACGCAGGACAAAGAGCAAGCGTGTGGTCCAATAGTTAGACAGGAGCTCCAGATGCAGAGCTAGATAAGGTGTGGGGGCAGAGCGCAGGAGAGAGAGGCAGATAGAGAGAGATGGTTATCTCTTAAAAAGCCACACTGCCTGGGCTGACGCCTATCTCCATCCTGTCGACTGCCAGCCTGTCTTGTCACTCTGTCTGTCTGCCCGCCTCACCAGCCGTCTCACTCTCACTCATGCTATCTGTCCATCACTCTCACTCGTTGCTATTTAGCTTTTTCTGCACTCTTGACTGATTCAGCAGTAACATCCAAATCTCGTTTTAAGATCTTTCCTCAATTCTTGTGTGTTTAATTAAGCAAATACAGACACAAGTGCAGAAATAATTTTACATTAATCATGCAGCGTTTGGGGAAAGGCCTCTTTATGAATATTCATAATTATCAACTTAGTCTATCAGTTATTTTGCCTGAGGGTGCGTAGGACATCTACAGTTTGATAAAGGGAAAGTGCTCACTATCTCTCTCTGCTTCATATTCTTTCCTTCTCTGCAGTGTTAAGATCAGATACAAGCCAATCCTTCCTCCCCCTCCTCCCCCCTCTCCTATC